>JABUQX010058016.1:0-53078 GCA_015478945.1 Trachelipus rathkii
CTTCGCCTACATATTTTGGATCAACTTTCTTCTAAACTTACACCCTCGGCTTCAGGGCTGCACCTCCTTTAATAGAAGGGAGAAGGGATTCTTAGGTTTACTTATTGCCCCTAACTTTCTTTACAGTTGCTTTTATTATATTCCGCGGCTGGCGAGGGGTCTAATATATATTGTGCACCAGTGGCGTATCCCAGAAATTTTTTTCGGGGAGGGGGCCAGAAAAAAATCGTTTCTTATATATATATTATATATAAATATATATATATTATATATATATATATATATATATATATATATATATATATATATATATATATTATATATATATATATTATATATATATATATATATTATATATATTATATATATATATTCAAAGTGAAGGGCCAAATATAAAATTTCTAAGAAAAAAGGGGAAATAATTTATATAAATTAACTAAAGATATTCTGCCTAAATTGTTAAATTTAATTGCAGGGCATGAGAGTGAGCAAAGTCCGAGATAACATCTTCAGTTTTTAATCAATATTTCGATGTATGTAGAGGAGCGCAAGTCCAGTTAAGTCTTTCATCTCCAATAGTATTCTCAAGTAGGGTTTTTCAGAAGTCTTAATGTTGAAAAGGCTTCTTTCTACTGAAGCTGTAGACATGGGTAAAAATTGCCAGTATTGCAAACAAGATGTTAAATATATTGGAATTGTGAGATGCGAAACAAAAACCGAAACCGGTCCGTTCTTATTGCTGTTTTGGACATCTTTCTGTGATGCCATCAACTCCCATAAATCCCGATTCTCTGTTGTACTAATCTCAACTGGGCTTCAGCGAATCAATCCATCATGTAAAATGTCCTACACCATCTTTTACTTCTCATATGGCCACATACACCTGTTCGGTTATGAGAAAAAATTTACAGGGAAGATTATAATTTCTTTATGATTAAAAACCTCTCTCCTACTAATGTTGATATTAAATCATCCAAAAATGGTAAACAAAATGGATGTGCGATAATAAGTCTGTGGGTCGGAAGTAGGAATGCTGGGTCTGTATTTTTAGAATTTGTTAATTTTTAGCACATCATTTTCAATACTCAGCTCAGGTTCAGATACGCTTACATATTCTTCAAAAATCTGCTGAAATTCTAATGTTGCATTTTCTCTGATGGCTTCAAGTTTAATTTTAACTAAAGGACTTACGATCAGATGCCCTTACACATTCGACAAAAATCTGCTGAAATTCTAGTGTTGCATTTTCTCTGATGGTTTCAAGTTTAGTTTTAACTAAATTACTTACGAGATTTGTTCATGACAGCGATGAATTATATAAAATTAATTTAACCTCTGAACTTTAAATTATTGACGGATATGATACTTAAAAATTTTAAGTGTCTCAAAAAATTTGGGGGGGGCCATGGGCCCCCTGGCCCCCCCCCCTAGATACGCCACTGATTTTGTACATGCCCATTGATGTGTGTGTGTGGTGAGTTTATGATGATTCTGCCTCGAATTGCAGATTGCTTTTAATGTCTATCTATAATTAAATCGGAAAGTTCAATATTGCATTGAATGTTGCCTTCATGATTATAAGTGTTTTTTTTTTTTTTTTTTTTTTTTTTTTGCTCTAATTTCCACTGAGATCTAATTTGTAATCCTTTGAAATATCAATTAATAGGAAAATCATCATTGGCTAATATGTGATACCTTTGCAAGTTTTATCGTGCTAAAACTTTATCATTTTTATCTTTGAGCTTTTCATAATTCTTCGTTTGAAAAGAAAAGGGATACGTTGAAAGATTCCTTCAAACTCAAAGCTTGTCGTATTGTAAAGCTTTGTTCGTCATCAACGAAGTAAAGATTTCTTAATATTTACGTAATATTTTATCATTTTTTTTAATTTTATTTATATATGGAGTCATTCAATGTTATCAACATTTAAATATCACCTTTGTTTTGTTATTATTGCTTCTGGAAGGTGCTAAATCTTTTATTTATTCATAAATGGCGGCTACGATGCATATATAAAATAATAATAAAATAATAATAATAATAATAATAATAATAATAATAATAATAATAATAATAATAATAATAATAATAATAATAATAATAATAATAATAATAATAATAATAATAATAATAATAATAATAATAATAATAATAATAGCGAAAGGTTTCAAAGTGATGTTAACTTAAAATTTGAAAGACCTGGAGTGACATTTAAACCAGAATAAAAAAAAGGGAAATGAGATGCGAAAAAAGCAAAGAAACACAAGACCAAAGAATCTTAAAAAAAAATTGCTGAATGTATATTGTTTCTGAAGAAGAGTTGGAATAGGAAGATGCAAAGGAAGATTTTGCATCATGAAAAAAAAATGGAATGATCGAGCTTCTCAGGGGACAATGCTATGGAATTATCTTTTTAATATTTACAGTATTACAATATAGAATAAGAATAAAAATAAGAAAAATAAGAAGAAGAATAAGAAGAATAAGAGGAAGAATAAGAAGAAGAATAAAAAGAATAAGAAGAATAAGAAGAAGAATAAAAAGACGAAGAAGAAGAATTAGAAGACGAAGAAGAAGAATAAGAAGACGAAGAAGAATAATGAGATAACGAAGAAGAAGAGTAAGAAGACGAAAAGAAGAAGAAGAATAAGAAGACGAAGAAGAATAAGAAGATGAAGAAGAATAAGAAGAAGAAGAAGAAGAAAAAGAAGACGAAGAAGAATAAGAAGACGAAGAAGAAGAACTTCAGAACTACAGAACTACAGAACTACAGAACTACAGAACACCGACTAGCAAAGACTTACAGTCCACTCAAGGCTAGTCTGTTTAGTATTTTTGTTTATTTAATTTTTTGGATGTGTCTACTGTTTTAAAACAAGTCTGTTATGTATTTTTGAATTAAAAAGGCGGCCAATTAATTATTTTTTTTTTTTTAAAACCTTAAATTTTTTTTTTTTTTGTCCCTTTATTTTGGTTTTTAAAAAAAAAAAAAACCCAAAATTTTTTTTTTTAATTTTGGAGGGGGGGTTATTTTCTTTTTATGATGTTTGTTGCTTAGATGCAGATCTGCTCTAAGCACCAAACCATCCATAGATGTTAAGATTTTGTTATTATTGTGGTTGTGATCGATTTGATCAACGTCTTAGAACAGATATGTTCTATGCGGTGAACATCAAAAAATATTTACTACAGTTATTGAGTGTGATCGATTAGATCCCCGTATTAGAACAGATCTGTTCTATGCGGAAAACATCATAGCTATCAACTACAGCCATTCAGTGTGATCGAATAGATCACAGTCTTAGAACAGATATGTTCTATGCGATAAACATCAAAGAAGCCACTTACTCTACAGTTATGATTACAATTATTTGTAAACAGATGTTCTAGCGGTAAAACAGAACAGATATTTATTACAGGTTAAGTGCGATTATCGATGATATCACTATCCTAGAACGGATACTTTGCAAGCCATGAACATCAAAGCTAATACAAGCCGTAATTCTTTTTACGCTGTACTTATAACATTTTCTAAATTATTTCAATTTTTTTAGTTTGATTTTACCTTATTCAGGATACTACAGATTCTTGTGTTTGAATGAATTAAAATCGAGTTGAATTGACGTTCACAGACCAATATCCTTAAAGTGTTTATCTAACTTTTTCTTGAATGAAATCGATGTTCTAGCGCTGTTTCACTATTTCATAAGAAAAGCTATTATTCCACTTCTCGATTACATCTAAGTGAAGAAATTCTTTGCTATATTCGTTTGAAATCGTTTATGACAGAGTTTATGCCCATTACTTCGTGTTACATCATTAATTAAAATTATATCTGAAGAATTGCCTGTAATCGATATTGTCAAATTTATTTAGTATTTTGAAAAAAAACTCTATTAATTTACCTCTCAATCTTCTTGTCCTTTAAAGAATGGATATCTAATTACGTATATGATCGATCTGTCCACGAATCTATGTTAATCTGTACCGGTCTCTCAATTCTAGTAGTGATAACACGATTCTCGAGTGTGGCCTGTCACTTATCATATAGTCTTTCAATCTTATTTTCTCTATGTCGTTTATATTTTCTGAGCGTTATCGAGACTACAAACACTGAACACCTGTTCGTAGTTCGCCGAGATCAGAGCTCAGCTAATAGAATTTCCTCATGTATAGAGAGCTATATTGATTAATTCGTCGATCTATATCTTCGATATGCTTACTGGACACGAATTTAATTCCTAGAGCAGTTTTATATGCTCTATTAACGAGCGTATCAGAGGCACATTAGTGTTATCGCCAAACTTGTAATCATGCTTAACAATTTTAATGACTTCTCGCATCTCTCTCACTGATAGCTTCTAATGATAACTTCGTCATACTCATTTTTAATCAAATCATGTTAACACTCCGAAATGTCTCTCTCTAGCATTTTAACTCGGTATTAAGTTTCTATGCCATGTATTGACCTAATTCTAGACCAAGTCTCTGTCTAAAAAAGTCCAGCTATGAGGTCTAATTTGATTGAGCTTCGTGTACTAGCAGGATTATTGCCGACTTCCATAACTCTTACTATCTCTCTCATACATGTCCCGAATATTCTTGGGCCATAACAATACCGTCTGACATCTACTCTGCAAGATCCTATCTATCATCATCATAGATCACATGTGAGTGTTATCCGCTAGCAGCGAACACTTGTGGTGGTACACCTAAAGTATAACATTCGTTGCCAGACCTCCTGAAGGCGAGTTGTGACACGATGACTCAAGACTCAGCTTGCTTTAAGTCGACCCTATGAGAGCCAATTATTCATCCTATATTGAGGAAACAGTCTCTCATTCGCGCTAATACAGCATGAGCTCTAAGCTTCTTTTCCAACACATACACATCTTTATGAAGGAGCACAGAGATTTAATTCAAAAGACCTTGATATGATAAGTGCTAGATACCAGATACTAGGACAACACGACCTGATAGGAATTATTTTTGGAAAGGTTTATCGACCAATATCTGAGCGCAAGTACCCGCTCGTGAATAACCGCACATGAAATTAAAATGCTAGCGAGAATTTGATTAAGCCAATGATCGTATGTCGCTAATAATTCTACGTAAGCATGCAAGCGGTTATCTCTAATGATGCGTGTTTCAAATGAGTCATTAGATAGATAGCATAGAAAGTTAATGAAGAGAGAAGAAACAAGATAGTTATAGAATTTAGTACAAAAGAGTAAAGAAAACACTATGAACGAATAGCAGATAAGATTATGATAGAATTATAGACACGCAATCCAGTGATATTAGAAGCGCGTAAAGAAGATATGATTCAGAATGTTCCGTGCAAAAGTACAGCAAGAATGTTATGAAGAACGAGAGTAACGCAGCCAGTGAGTGATGAAGGAATGAAGATATGTAGAAAGAAATGAATGAAGAAAGATAACAATGAAAATTGATACGAGAAGAAGGTAGAATTTATGGAACAAGACTTTGCGCAAGACACAAAGAAAAGAAAAGAGTGAAATATTAAAGGAGAAAATAAAAGAAAACACGAAAAACGAGAGACAGACACAAAAAAGATAAAAATGAAAAGAAGAAAAAAGAAAACAAGAAAAGTTAAGCATCAATAAATTAAACTGAATCAATACCTATTATAATAATAATGGAATAATAATAATAATAATTAATAATCAATAATTAATAATAATAATTTATATAATATATAAATTAATGAATACATATATATAATAACTTTAAATATAGTAATCAATATTATAATAAAAGATAATAATAATATACCACTAACAAGAAAGTAAGATTAAAGGTTCGGAGGGATTTCCATTTTATCAGGAGCAGGGTGAAATTATTGACAGTACGACTGTTATTCCAATTATTTATTCGAGTCATAAATTTTATTATAGGAAATATTTTAATTGATGAGTAAAGTGAATCTAAGTAAAAAAGTAAGCCTTCTGATCTGAACCGACAATTATAAAGGTAGAGGAGCGTCTGAAGGATATCGATTGTAGACTACTACCCTTCATCATTTTTGAATTTGAAACTATTACCTCCATAAACCGGTGGAAATTACATCAATAAACATGAGAAAAATTTGAACCATTGTCTTCTTCCTTTTGACACAAATCATATGATAAATTATTTAATACTTCATCATTTATATTTCTAAATATATATTAAAATTTATATATATTAAAAATAAATTATATTATAATAAAAAAAATAAAAAATGGAACATTATCCAATATAACAGCAGGATTAAACCTTAAAAATTAATCTGATTCATTAGAATTAACATATTGAGTAAACTACCAATAATACTGCCTACTTATGACTACTAACTACAATTGTTAATATAAATAATAATAATAATAATTAATAATAATAAGAATAAATAATAATTAATAATAATAATAATAATAATAATAATAATTATTAATTAAATAATAATAAATACGGGATATTTCTGCAAGGTTACGTAAGAGGCATTATTATACTATTCCTTAATTTTAAAAACCTATGAAACTTGAAAATATACATAATTTTAATCTCTTGCGACACGGAAATAACTATCTGAGGAAATAATTACCAATTTTAATAAATTTTGGCTAAAAAATATTATTAAAACAATATATATAATTAATATATATATTATATATATATAGATATATATATATATAATATTATAATTATATAATAATTATATATATATATATTAATAAGATAATTATTTATATAATATATAATATTAAAATATATATTAATTTATATATTTATATAATATAATATATATATATATATTTAATATATAATATATGTATATTAATATATAATATATATATAATTATAATTTTTATTATATTATATTATATATATTATTTTTTATTTTTTTTATTTTATATTATATATATATATATATATTATATATTATATATTTATTATTTATATATATATATTATATATTATTATATTATATAATATATTTAGGATTATCAAAACCTCTTGCTACAACTCGAGGGTGATAGGTCAAATCGATAAGTAACATATTGTTTTTAAATTATAGCTATTTGTTTATGACGTCTTCGTTTTAAAGTTACGGATGATGTAAGTTAAACCACGTGATGTTGTTTGACGCGTCGTTATTCTTCGTAACCGTAGATTTTGTGTGTATTAAAATGTTATGTATTTGTGCGTGGTCCGGTTGTATCATCTGCGTTTGTAGCGTCGCACGTGATAGACAATGGCTTAACAAATACCACCTAAAGATGATGTTTGCCGCTCTCATCAAACTAATACTTATCTGCCCGCCCTTTGGGCATTTGTTGGACCCTGACCGTAGTGTAGCTACAGCGGCTATAAGAAGAGCTTACGACTAGTAGGCTTAGTTAGGACGAGAGTCAGTCTTTATTTTGGCGTGGACGAGAGAAGATATCTACTAGGAGGTGTCTCAGTTTGCTGCCCTGTACCTGATTACATTGCAGTTTACATCCCGTAGCATTGTGCCAGTAGTGCGGAGAGCCGGTACATATACACCGATAGCATGTCCTCTGCACCTCGGTGTGTGCTGATTTGATCCAAACGCACAGTAGATATCGACTCACGTTCGTCTGACATGTGTCTCCCCATCTCTCATTGTGTACTTGTGGTTTAACTCGTTATCTAGCACACTCTTCACATGACCCCAAAGAAAATAATCTAGGGGCGGGAGGTGAGGTCGGGCGATCTTGCAGGCCACGCAACAGGCCCCCCTCCCTATCCATTTGTCACTCTATACTTTTTCAGTTGTGGCACGTTACCTGCAGAGCCCTCTTAACCGCTAGGCAAACTAGGCAAATGCCTAGGGCGGCAGAATATGAGGGCGGCCCTAAGTGGTTAGGAAAAGATACAAAAGTAAACAGGCAAAAAAAAAAAAAAAAAAAAAAAAAAAAAAAAAAAAAAAAAAAAAAAAAAAAAAAAAAAAAAAAAAAAAAAAATATATATATATATATATAATATATATATAATATATATTATATATATATATATATATATATATATATTATATATATTATATATATATATATATATATATATATATATATATATATATATAGTATATATAATATATATATATATATATATATATATATATATATATATATATATATATATATAATATATATATTATATATATATATATATATATATATATATATATTTATTATATATATATTATATATATATATATATAATATATAATATATATATATATATATATACATGGGATTCAAAATTATGGTTAAAAAAAAAAAAAAATGATAAGAAATCCAAAAATAAAGGTAAAAGTTCCTATTAAGGTATGACGTTAATTTTGCTTAGTTTTCCATTTGGCTGTCTGTATGTGTTTTTTACTAAATATCTTGATCTACGAAACCAAGAAAGTTACAAACTCTAAATTTAAAAAAATGGCGGACGTTTAAAGCGTATTTGAGGAACGGAAAACTCATTAGGGCAATAGGAGGTGCTACAATAAAACATTACTAATTGGATTGATAGGGTTTTAAATTTTTGCTACAAACCAAACATACTGTTTCTAAATCACCTACAAATGATATCAAAAGACAGATGATGTTGAAAAGGACCTCCGTTGTTCCCAATGCGCGCGTCCAGGCGTCTTCTCATCGATTGTCGGGCACCCTTTCAAATATTCCAGGAGTCTGTTTGATCGTTTCAATTCCGTTCATAATCCTTAATCGTAGCTCTTCAACGGTGTCGATTGGAGAAGAGTATACTAAGGTCTTTAAATGTCCCCAAAGGTAATAATCCAAAAGATTTAGGTCTGGTGGCCTTGCTGGCCACGAATCTGGGCCACCTCGACCTATCCATTGATTGGGAAAGGTCTCGTTCAGGTGTTCACGAATTGCAGCACTAAAGTGTACAGGAGCCCCATCAAGCATAAGCCATATGTTTGGCGCAAGCTGAAAGATGCGTACATCAATCAAACCAAGGTACGGAAACTTCATGTTTCAAAAAAGTTAGTAAGATATGCCATTAAGCGTAGGCAGGAAGCTCGAACATAAATAAGTACATGATCATGTAAAATTCTTGCCCAAATGTTTACTGAAAACTGATGTTTGAACGATTCTGTTTAATGGCATGAGGATTCTCGTCTGCCCAAATGTGTTCGTTATGAACGTTAACGATAGTTGTTCTTGTAAAGTGAGCCTCGTCGGTAAATAAAACCTTCGTTAAAAAATTTGGGTCAATACATTTGTTTCAAAAACCATTGACAAATAACAACACGAGGAGCATAGTCACGTCAGCAATAGAGGATGCACCTGATGGACGTGGGTGAACGGGTATAACTGCTGCTCGCTGTAGTAACCTCCAAATTTACTAGATTGGCTTCGAAATTAAACGTGTAGTGACAAATTCTCCGCCTGCTCTTTTCAGGTATGCTCAGAAAAGTTATAAGAACTAATTCTTCTAAATCAAACAGTCCTAGTAGATGGGTCTCCTGCATTAGTGTGCTCTTTTGACTGCAAATACCCTGTTTCAGACAGCGTGATGAATAGGTGCAAAAGACCTTGCGCTGGACAAATTCGTTTGGGTTATTCTTCTTGGAACAAACCGTCTTTGCTGCAGAACTATGTTGCAAGCAATTGCCACCCCAACATTAAATGCATGTCAGCTTAGTTTCAAGTATTGGAATACAAGTGGTAATTACCGATCCATAGTTCAAATAACGAAAAGAAACAACGCAAGAGCACACCACACAGTCAATGAGTTACACTGTAATGCGGTAACAAAAACAGACAGTGCATTTATTGTTATATAGAAGTGTGGTTGTTTTGGTCAACAATGTACTGAAATGTTTAATGGAAGGAGTAGCTGTTTGTGGAAGAGTTGTTATTATTTAAATGAGATGTTTCCAATTACTATAATTTACATTCTCCCTTATTAATAGTCATAATTTATTAAATATTATACCATTTGATTCTGCGTACAACAATAGGTGTTTTTTGGTTCATTAACATTTTAACCTAAGTCATCCGCTTTCATGGAATGTCGCCTCACAAATACTTTTAACGGCCGCCATTTTTAAATTTATGGTCAATTTGGTACTTCTTTTTGTCGTCATTAGCACTACACACAACAGTACTCATCCCAAATATAGGGTTTGTAACCTACTTGGTCTCGTAGATACAAAATATTTAGTAAAAAAAACACATACAGACAGCCAGACGGAAAACTAAGCACATTACGTCATACCTTTATAGGAGCTTTTACCTTTATTTTTGCATTTCTTATCAGTTACCAAAAATTTTTACCATAATTTTGAATCACTCTGATATATATATATATATATATATATATATATATATATATATATATATATATATATATATATATATATTATATATATATATATATATATATATATATATATATATATATATATATATATATATATATATATATTATATATATATAATATATATATATATATATATATATATATATATATATAATATATATATATATATAATATATATATATATATATATAATATATAGAACGTGTGTCGCACTACGAAAACGATACTAATCATTTTGGAAAATATACGAATTATTTTGGAAAAAAAAAAATTAAATAAAAAAAATAAAAAAAGTAAAAAAGAATTGATATATATATTTTTTTCACTTCACACTAAGCGAACAAAAATTAGGCTATGGCAATTTATTTCCTTTTAAATTTGACTTATGTAACTAAAGTATGTAAAGCAATAATTAGGTGAAATTTGTTTTAAAGCCACAACTCATATCTCAAAAACTACAATAGCTACAGGGAAAATTAATACATTGCTGGAATGCTGGTCCATTTAGGCGGAAAATAAAAAAAAAAAATTTTTTTTTAAAAATAATAAAAAAAATATATATCTCAAAAACTACAATAGCTACAGCGAAAAGGAATACATTTTTGGAATCCTGGTAAAATTTTAGATAGGAAAATGTAAAAAAAAAAAAAAAAAAAAAAAATTATTGTTAATAAATTATTAATAATATAAATTAGAGAACCTATTTAGAAAGACCTTTTTATTTTGTTACTCGTTAAAAATAAATAGACTTTCTATTAAATTTTGCTTTTTTTTTTTTACTAAAGAATACCCCAAGGGTATACCGCACCGATGGCAGGAGTCGGGGTCTCTCGGCCTTCCGGGGAACTACGGGGTAGGACTAATTCCCCCCCCTCCGGGGAGGGTCTCCGGAACCCCCGCTCTTTGGTATTTGGGTGTCGCGGGGGTTCCTCCGCCCCTCCCCTACGGGGTATGAAAACGTCCCCCCCTGTGTTCCCCGTCGGCTCGAGCCCCCTACATTGCCGTGTAATACCTTTACAAATAATATATATATATATATATTATGTCCCCTGCTCCTAAAAAAAAATAGCCAATATTTATTTTATTTATTTATTATTTATGTTTTTTTTACATTTTCCTAACTAGAATTTTACAAGGATTCAAAATGTATTCATTTTCTTCGCCATGTAGTATTGCTAGTTTTAGATGTATATGTTTTTTTTTTTTTTTTTACAGTTCCGCAATAAAAATTTTGCCAGGATTCCAACAATGTATTCCTTTTCCCTGTAGCTATTGTAGTTTTTGAGATATGGATCGATGATAGTTGTGGTTTTAAACCAAATATCACCATATATATATATATATATATATATATATATAATATATATATATATATATATATATATATATATAATATATATATATATATATATATATATATATATATATATATATATATATATATATATAATATATATATATGAGGGAGATACACGCATACTCGAACGATGAAAATTTACCTCCCATTTTTAATGGTGCGCCTTTCTCTTGCGTTCATATTCTTTCACACACTCATTTCCTTCCAGCAACATATTACTAACCACAATTTATCCACATATCATATAACACAAAATTAAATTTCCCCCCCCCCATCTAGGGGGGATTTTAAAAAAAAAAAAAACCCCCCCCTCCCCCCCCCACCTTACAGACATCCCTACTACTCATATCCCTGTTGTGCGGGGGAAAAAGAATTTCCCACATCGTAGTCCTGCTGTCGTAGAAGTCGGACTAAGGGGCGGCTGGTAGTGAGAGTTGGCTGCCTACTACATCTATTTCTTGGCCAGGGAATGCTAATGCAGCCATCGGAGAAGGTCGTGATCGCCGTAAACAACCTTCTAACTTTTCGGCGAAATTTTATGAATCGTATGGGTACATGGAATGTCAGAGGAATAAATGTTGAGGAGAAGTAGGAGAGAGGTGATTGGATGTATTTAGAAAGGGGCAAATTTGATTTGTCGCTGTGACTGTAAAACAAAGATGAAAGAAAAAGGTGAAATTAGTGGTGTTATGTGAAATGTGTGCGTGCTGGTGTGGAAGAGGATGAGAGAGGAAGAGAAGGAGTTCCAATTTTGATGAGTGACCTGTGGTATGAGGCTATGGTAGACTTTGAGTGTGAGTCCTAGAATTCAATGGTTAAATTTAAGTTTGAACAAAGAATATGAAAAGATGCTGGTTGTGCACGTATTGGTCCATCTGAGGGAAACGTTGAAAGAGAGTACGATTTTTGGGGAAACTAGAATGATGTTTGGATGGGCGTGCAGCTAGGAGCATCAGATGATAGTTTTGGGCGGACCTGAATGGTTGGATAGTTGGTGATCAAAAAAGGGATGGATAACAAACAGGTGGTTTGGGGTGGCGGGAGAAAATGCGAATGGTAGGAAGGTGAATTGATTTCTGTGAAGAGAGAGGTATGTCTGTAAGTTAATACTTTCTTTAAAACACAAGAGTATCCATAAAGTATACTAGAGTGTGGTGTAGGTAGAATGGTATCGAAGTGAAAAGTAGATTGATTTTGTGTTGGTGAAGAAGGATGTTGAAGTATGTGTTTTGGGATGTTAAATCAGTGAGGGGTTTAGGAATGGGATATCGGATCATTATGTTGTTCTATGTAAAATTTAAGTTAGTGGGGCTTGGATGGAGAGGAAGTGATAAGGAAGAAGTAAGAAAATTAAGAGTGAGAAGTTAAGTCTGCAAGCATAATAAGGAATAAGTATTTAAGAGCGCTCGCTAGTAAAAAACGGTTGAATGTGAACAGGTTGATACTGAACAAATATTTGGGCACAAATGAAGGAAGCAATGTTAGTAGTGCAAGAGAAGTGTGGATGTTGCTAAAGTAGGAAGTAAGAATGTTAACAGCGAATGGTGGAATGAAGAAGTGATGAAAGCGGTTTAAAGGTAAAAAGGAAGCGTGGTGAATGTACTAAAAGCAAATGATGAAGATTCAAAAGAAAGATGCTTGAATTATATAAGGAGGAAAAAAAGAAAAATACTAAAAAGGTGCATACGTAGGAGAAACAAGAGGTAAATGAACAGTTTGGAAGGAGGTATGAATTGAGGACATACAAAGGAAATAGGAACCTCTTCTGGAAGGAAGCGCGAAAGGTAAGAATGAGAATAAGGGGAATCTCTTAAGTAATAAATGAAATAGGGAATTGGTGCTTTGTAAACTATGAAATGGATGTGAGGGGAGTGTGGAAAGAACACTTCGAAAAATCTGCACAATATTAACAGTAATGATTAGGTGTTAGTGAATGTGTGCTGGTTTTGATGTGCAAGAAGATAGGTATTTTGGGGATGAGGTTAATTAGTAAGGAGGAGGTAAGGTAGAGTTGAGAAAGTTGAAGAATGGTAAATCTGCAGGTATAGATGAATTACTAGTGAAATGATCAGAGCGGAGGGAAGATGGTGATTGATTGGATTTGGAAAGTTGTGTATAATAAAGCGGTTTATGGAGCGGTATATTCCAAGGGATTGGAGAGCAGCGTAATAGTACCCTTGTATATAGGTTAAGGGAGAAAGGGGAATGTAGAAATTATAGGGGAATAAGTTTATTGCGGTTGTAGGGGAGGTATATGCTGGTATTTTGTCGAAAGAGTGCGTCGAGTGACTGATTGACTGATTGGTGAAAGAACAAGGTGCGTTAGGAGTGGTAGAGGATGTGTGGATCAAATCTTACATTAAAACAAATGATGAGAAAATGAGGGAGAAGAAGCAATATAAATTGTATTTAGGTTTTATTGCGATGCAACAGGCGTATGATAGAGTAATAGGGAAGCGTTATGGCAGGTGTTAGGGATATATGGTGTTGGTGGTAGGCTCTGAATGGAATCAAAAGTATGTATGGAGAGATAGTGAAGGTGTGTAAGAATAAATGGTGTCAATGGTGATGGGTTTAGGATAATAGCGGAGGAAGACAGGGTTGTGTTATGTCTTCCTTGGTTATTCAATTTGTATATGGATGGGGTTATGAAGAATTTGAGGTTGGGGATGCAGGGAAATGGTGTTAGGAATGGTGGGAGAATGGAGTTTGAGTGGAGGTGCCCCTACCTATTATATGCGGATTGATTTGTGGTTCTGTGTAGCGAAATCGAAGAGAGTTTGATTGAGAGGCATTGATAGAGAGAGAGATTTGGCAGGGATGTGTGAAAGAGGGCTGGAAAGTAAAACGTGGGATTAAGAGTAATTGTTATGGTTGTGAGTGAGGACACTCCTCAGTGTTAAGTTATAGATGGTGAGCAGCTTAAACAAGTGTCTGAGTTTAAATATTTTAGGGGCTATATGTTGGATGAGAAGGGAACGGACGAAGCAGAGTGTGTAGGAAAGTTGTGGAAGGCAGGAAGGTGGCTGGTGCAATTAAAGTCGTTGGTGAATGCAAAGGATAAGTCTTGAGTGTGCTAGGGTCTTACATGAGGTATGTTGTTACTGTGTTATTGTATGGTAGTGAGAACTCATGTCTGGAATAAAGAAGTATAGATCTAAGTTCAATGTGTTCAGATGGACATCCTTAGGGGTGTGCTAGGTGTGAGAAAGAATTGATAAAATGGAATGAAAGTATTAGAGAGTGGTGTGTGTGAAGAAAGGGGTAAATGAAGAATAAAAATGAAAGTATTTGAGATGGTTTGGTCATGTGAAAGGATGAATGATAGTAGTTTGGTTAAGCGGATGTATAGTGTTGAGTGTGTTGGGAACGACCGGCTGGGAGACGAAGAGAAAGTGATGAGTCGGTGAACGAATGTCTGAAGGAGAGAAATGTGAGTTTGGCAGAGGCGAGGAAAAAGGTGCATGATAGGAGAGAATGGCGGGGTTTGTATGGGGGCATGGTTGTGGCCCACCTGGGCTAGGGGATAACCCTTACATGACGATTTACCATAGTGAGGCGTCCGGCGCGGTCCCATGATGCTCTAGGGTGGATTTCTGCTGTGACGAGCTCTCACTAATTAATGTTACAGAGGCGGTAAGGCTGGGCTTTCTTTTCGACGTTTGTCATGCTTCTCCTACTGCTTTTCTTTTCGATGCTGTACAGCACCTTACCCCCAATTCTTGGGGCCAAAGAAGAAGGTGAAGAAAAATAATATATTAAATCAGTTGAAGCTCAATTTTCAGAAATATTAATTCTTTTTTTCGTGTTTATTTTACAAAAAAAAGGTAAAAAATTAAATTTCTCAAAATATTTAATTCATTACTTTAACTTTCGTTGTGCGACATACGTTCTAGACTTCAACCTTATATATATATAATATATATATATATATATATTATATATATATATATATATATATATTATTATAATATATATATATATATATATTATATATATATATATATATATATATATATATAATATATATAATATATATATATATAATTTTTATCATATGCTTTAGGTGTTTGTTTTTTTTGCCTAGGGCGGAATGAATGGTTAAGAGGGCCCTGCGTACCTGGTGGCTGAATTGCGTGCGGATTGTCCTCGTCCCATATTTGTGGCTGTTTCTAGCGTTGAAGTAAGCCATCACGTGTGAAGCACGGCCCTCATTCGGGTAAACAAACATGTGAAAGAAAGGCAGGATTATCAATGCTCCGTTGCAGAAACCAC
The DNA here is from genome assembly GCA_015478945.1 of Trachelipus rathkii. NCBI lineage: Eukaryota > Metazoa > Arthropoda > Malacostraca > Isopoda > Trachelipodidae > Trachelipus > Trachelipus rathkii. Next base: position 16,005 of record JABUQX010058016.1, read on the forward strand.
GGGGCAAATCGCACACGGGGTGCAAGTCGTTTGGCCCAGTCCTTGTACTTCTGTTAGGTGGTATGAATGGAGCTGGCTCTGAAAGACCAGAAACACAGGACGACTGTTTGAATCCCATAGCAATGCGGACAATGAGCGGCGGTGCTGCTAGTCGACGGTCGTTGCGACTCTCTCAAGCACTCTTCTTGAACGCAGGAGTCCTCGTATTACGCGATCTTCCACCAGTGCATCGGGGGACGAAGGGTTCCATTATCTCGAAGGCGCTGATGAAGGCGAGCAAACATTTTGTGGTGGGGGTGATTTCTGTGTGGAAACCGTTCCCGGTACATGAGGTGCGCTCTTCGTCCATTTCCTTTCGCCACACCGTAACACATTGTACATTATCATGTCGGTTAACTCGGGAAGAGTGTAGTGATCCATTCGTAATCGATTCCTACCACTGAACTGAATCAACGATGAATTGGCCAAGGTAAAGGTATATTGCCACGTATTTCCGAAGGACGTTAAGCGTACACACATGCACGCACGCACAAACACATTAAAATTCAGTAACCTAAATCGTCGGTATCCTACATGCGAAGCGTCACACAACATAAACTAGGGTACCTTCAATCGTCCGTAACTTAGAAACGAAGCGTCGCACAACATAGCTTATTTAACAATAAATGTTCCTTATCGTTTGCTCTATCAGCCCTCCTAGTTTTTGTCGCAGAGGTTTTGAATCACCCTATATATATATATATATATAATATATATATATATATAATTATATATATAATATTTATATATATATATATATATATATATATATATATATATATATATATATATATATATATATATATATATATATATATATATATATATATATATATATTCACCAGACATGACAGTTATATATCTGATATATAGACACCAGATAGAAGGTAGCACCAGCCTCCCCTGAATAACCAAACAATTTTTTTATGATCAAAATTTTTATAAAGAAAATAAAATAAAATGGGAATTCTTTTGATGTTTTATTTCAATAAAAAAGTGTTTAAAAATAATAAAAAAATATTCTAAACGGTGTTGCTCAATATATAGAAAATAATAAATGAATGAATGAATGGTTGCTAGCTTTCACCAATTAATATAAAATTTAAAAAATAAAAAATGATTCCTTTCATAGAACGCAAAAAAGAAAGGATGTTTGTTTTGGTGAGAATAATAAAGCAATAACAAATGTGTTGGTTATATACTACTTCACCTGTGAATATGTATGATAGTCAATTGGTGAAACTCAATTGGAAAGTCATAAACTGATCATCTGTTGTACTACAGGTAAAATATTTATAATGATAATTATACAATTTAAGACCAATCGCTAATATCAAAGTGATATTAATAATATTAAATTGTTTATGTAACTAATATAAATTTTTTGGTATTAAGTTCACACAACAATATCCTATATAGCATTGATTCTCAAACCTATTTCGCCTACCGCCCACTTTGAAAATCAATTATTTTTCAGCGCCCCCCAATTTTTTTTACTTTACCAAAACTTAAAAACTACAATGATATATATATATATAATATATAATAATATATTATATATTATATATATATATAATATATATATATATATATAGTAATATATATATATATATATATATATATATATATATATATATATATATATATATATATATATATATATATATAGTATAAATAGTATAAATATAGTATAAAAACTAAAATTTATACAATAAAACAGGGCAGAAATATGAACTAAAATAAATTACTAAATAACTCCAAGACCCCCTATTTTTTTCTAGGCCCCTACAGCCCCCCCTCTAGTCCTCCAGCGCCCAGAAGGGGGCGTTATCGCCCACTTTGAGAAGCACTGCTATATAGCATGCAAGTAATAATAATAATAATAATAATAATAATAATAATAATAATAATAATAATAATAATAATAATAATAATAATAATAATAATAATAATAATAATAATAATAATAATAATAATAATAATAATAATATTCTATCTTGTAGTAGCAGTAGCAAAAATAAAATAATAATAATAATAATAATAATAATAATAATAATAATAATAATAATAATAATAATAATAATAATAATAATAATAATAATAATAATAATAATAATAATAATAATCTCGACATTTCTAATTTCAGCATACTACACCGAGCAGGAAATTTTTTTGAATTGAGTCTTGCTGTGCCTCTCTTAATAAAAAAGCACAAGCCAATTATCAACATCAAGTATAATGAAATGGAAAATTTTTTGACCATTTTTTAGGTTTGGCTAGTTAGAATCTCTCTTTTGATATAATTATTACTTAAGGATTTTAGATTTAACGTTAATTATAAAACTTTAATTTGTTACTTTACGTTTATATTTTTAAATTTAAATTACATTTATTTTGTTTTATCATTTGTTAAATTAGTCTAGATCTCGTCTCTGATGCCTGAAGTGGCCAGGCGAAATATTAGATTAAAAGTTCAGAAAGCAGTTGTTCTTTTCTACTCTAGAATAGTCCTTAAAAAATCAATCATGTAGCGGTTGATACCTTTAGGAAATTGGAAAATTCCTGTAAATCTCACATTAAATAATAATAATAAATTGTAGATTAAAAGTAAAGTCAAAAGCTATGTAGTAACTTCAGCACCACTTTTATAGATGTTCCTAAAGGGCTTGTTTAGATAAATAAAGCATCAATTTTCAAATTTGTGTTCGCAAAAATTGATTATTCTTAGAACAGAACTAAAAATTTCAATTTTCGTAGAGATAAATTTAAAAACAATTTAGTGAAACCTATCCAATGAAATAAATTCTCCCATTTGACTCGTAATTCGTACTCACTAGGGCTTTGTAAAAAATTTAACAACCTTTTCCAAGACACAGATTCTCTAAGTTATATGAGAGAACTCGTTCTTCAGAAATTTAGTCTAAACTTCAGAAACAGGATAGGTCAGTTCCCTATTTAATGCTGAAAATGGGAAAGAAGGAAATTATACTAAAGAACTACTCTGGAAAAATTTATTACAAAAAAAATATATAACCTAGCTAGTCAGCCCGGGTCTTGGGCAAATAACACTTACTAATTAGGATATACAAGCAAAAATAAATTATAAAAGGAACCCTACAATAGCTAAGCAACTCTTTTGAGAAGCACTAATCCTAACAGGGAAGCACTTATTTGAGGAACGGAAGCATATCAAAATTTTATTTACTCGACATCGCCAATATAATCTCGTTTAGTTTTAGACGTTCTTGTAGAGCAGGTTCTATCGGGAAAACAATAATCAAATAGAAAAGCTAAATGGATATATCCTCCAGGCGATTAACTATGACATGAATGAGGTTCTCAGGCCTAGTTCAAGCTTTTATATTCCCGCCACTGCAAGCAAAAACGCGCGAAAACGGTTGCTAGAGAGTATTAAAAACCCATAATCAAATTTTATTCATAAAGTATGAATAAATACTAAGAATGGCTTTAAAGGTTAGGTAATATGATTATTAATTAATAGCAATAAAAATACTACACACGAAAAGTCGCGACCAGGAAAAAAATTGACATCACCATTTTAAAGGCGAAATATGAAACCTATCACATGTTAGCAATATGATGTAATTATCTTCATAGGAAACAGATGAATAAATTTACTAGTAACTGAATACTAGTATAGTAATTAGATATGTACTAGTAGATTCAGAAATAAAATTTTGACTAAATGGTATCAATTTGAATTCTGAATAAAGAAAAAGGTTTTGCGAATCTGGGGATATATGATTTAAGTGTATACTCAGAATAATTAGGAAGATACAACTATTTAATTGAAACTATTAAAAAGGATTGTCAGAATCTCGCAAAAAAAAAAAAAAAAAAATTCACCGCGGTTCTCTGACTTCAAATGTTAATATATCAATAATAGATACTATATTATGAAACTAGTACAGTAGTTAAATTATATGAAAAAAAAAAAACATATTTACAACGTTTCAGCAATATTTAATCGACCAAGTAATAATAAAGGAAATGAATTTCGAATACAAAATCTTTAATATATATATATAATATATATATATTTATTATTATATAATATATTATATATATATATATATATTATATATATTATATATATATAATATATAATATTATATTTATATATATAATATTTTATATAAAATGGCGTATCCAGGGGGGACAGGGGGGCCATGGCCCCCCAAAATTTTTCGAAACTTAAAATTTTTTAATATCATATCTATTAATAGTAGAGTGCAGAGGTAAATTAATTTTATATAACTGGTCGTGTTCAGGAAACAATCTCGTAAGACTTTGGGGAAGTTTTACAGAGTAAATTTTTACTTGTCGATGAGAACGAACGATGATGCTCCCGAAGAACAATTTTTCGTTTTTGTGTGCGTTAGTTGATTATTGATATTCTACTGCAAGGATGTTCTTTTTTTGTGTTTCTTTCGGTAATGATTTGACGGGAATAAGTCTTGCAAATATAATTGAAGAAAAAGTATAACGGAACTTGGTTTGGATATGAATAATTAAGAGGATAGGGATAGGACGGTGCAGCAGCAATGAGTGGTGAGTTCAGGGGTGTTAGGAGAGTAAATAAAATCAGAAAAAGTGCAACAAAGCTGATTTATACCGCTGCTTTTTTGTCGTTGTGTTTAAATTTAATGCTCACAGAAGTTCTAAAAGTTAGGAATATCGAAGTGCATTGGATTATATCAGAATGTTGTAAGCATTTTTTTCGTCGTAGTAACTACGAGGACAAAGTTTTTGAAGATAAAATAGAAGAACTAATTCCTAAGAGTAGCAAAGAAGAGATTAAAAAAGTTTGCAAATCTCGCTGATGCCAACAGGCATGAAGGGTTTATTATTTTAAAGAGATGTAAACCGATAATAGCAGCTTTAGAAAAATAAAATTGAAGTTGGAGATCAGTCAAAATAAAACTACCTTAATTCTAAATGTTTATAGTGCGAATCTTTTTGGTTTCCTTTTTGTTTTAAACAAATAATATCAGTTTAACATACAACTATTCAAAACGATTTACAGACAACAGTGCTTGATTTGGTGAGTGCAATATAATGAAGGTGAAATCTAGTTAAATAAACTGAGCCATCAGAGAAAAAGCTATATTATGTTCAGCATGATTCTTGAATGAAGTGTTGTAGAGCAATCTGAATCAGGGTGGTATTGAATTGCTGTACAAGTACTTAACAAATTCCTTTAAAATGCAGACCGACAAATCCTACTCCACCCAGCTTATTTCGACACCCATTATTTACACATTTTGATGATGTAATATCAGTATTAGGAGAGAGGTTTTAAATCATAAAGAAATTATATATCTCTATTGGAATTTGTCATACGAACAGTGTTAATGTACCGATATAGAAGATAAAAGAGTGTAGCATTTTTACAAGAAGATCTACGAAAGCCCAATGAGTATTTATTAAAGAGAAGATTTATGGAATTGAAAGAATCACAGCAAGAATGACAAAACAGCATAGAAGAACTAGTTCCTGTTCGAAGTTCATAATTTTACAAATATTTACATCTTGTTGCAATATTGGCAATTATTACTCTTGTTATCTGCTTCAGTAGAAAGAACTTTTTCAACATTATGATTCTAAAACTAACTGAAAAATACTATGGAGATGATAGCCCAATCTACAGACATTCGAAAGTATAGAACATAAAAACTGAAGATGATTATTCATCGGATTATCTACTCTCAGCCGACGATTAAAGTTTAAACATAGGAAAGAATGATTTTTAGAAATTTATAAAATTTTTCCCCATTTTTTTTCTTAGAATTTTATATTGGTCCTGTCACTTTTATAATATATATTATTATATATATATTATATATACTATATATATATATTATATATATATATATATATAATATAATATATATATATTATAATATAATTATATATATATTATTATAATATAAAAATATAGAGACAATTGAAATCGTTTACATCTATAAAGCCCACTATTTTTCTTGATAGGAAATAGTATTATTAATAAAAGAGTTTTAAATGGCCCCCAGATTAACATCAAAAGTTACATGTGTGTTGTTGTTTTTAATTATAATATAAATATATTTATTTATATATATATATTATTACAACTACTGTTTACGTGTTTATTCTATGCACAGGGGGTAACACGGGGGAGCAGGAAATCGAAGCTTTAAGGCCGCTATCCCAAACCAGCGCACCAACGTGTTCGCAGTCAAGTTTTCTAATTCTATGCCCGTTAGATAGAACCCAACTGCTAAGCGAGATGTTGAACCAGCGTCCTCTGTCGTGAGAGGCGGTGATCAATGCAACGCTCTCTGCGCCACGAGGCGTCAATTATATATATATGATAATATATAGTACTATATATAATATATATATATATATATTATAATATATATATTATATATATTATATATATATATAATATATATATATATATATAATATATATATATATATAGTATATATATATATACTATATATATGTATATATAATTATAATAATTATATATATATTATATATTAGGTAAGAGTGTCTAAGATGACCTCATGTAACGAGAACGCAACACCTAACATAAACAAATTACTATTTGGAATCAGCGGAAAATTTAAAGGTGGGTTTTAAATTTTTTTTTTTGTTTTTTTTTTTTTTTTTTTACGTTTATCCGTTGAATATTTAGAATTCTTTTTTTTTTCTTAAGGGGGCTCGAGCCGAGGTGGGACGGAGGGGATGAAGTTCCTCCCGTCGTCCCGGGAAGCCGAGAGAACCCTATCATGCATCATTGCGTTTACCTCAATGTTCCTTTAGTTAAAAAAAAAAAAATTATTATTACCTTTTTGTTTTGCTATTACTGTTAATTACATGAAACAATTTTTTTACATTTTAACATACCCTATTATGTAAATTCTGCTAATTGATTTTTATAATCTTTCACTGCCTTTATAATCTGATTTTCCTTTAAATTTTTTTTCCAATATTTTGAATTAAAAAATTAAATTAGTAGGTTATATATATCTATAATATATAAAATTATAGTAATGAAAATGTTCTTCTTTACTAAAAAATTTATTCCGTTTTTTCTTCAGTTAGCTCTACTTAATTTTAGATGATAACAAATGCAGTACAATGTTGGTCACCTACTTTTTACCATTTTCGACCAATAAAAAACATTTTTAATCAGATGATAATCAATGGTGAAAAACCCTCGTAGATTTTCCGCTTGATTCCAAATAATGAATTTGTTTTACTGGTAGGTTGCTGCTTGCGTTTAAAAGTACTGGATTCAGCTTTAGATCACCTTTCTGACAAGTAATATATATATATAGATAATATAATAATTATATAATTATATAGTATTATATATATTAAATATATATATATATATATTTATATATATTAAATATATATATTATTTATATATATGATATATATATTTATCCGTGATAAGTAGGAATCGAATCCGGATTCGGATTCGGATTGATATCAAAATGCTTGCTGGAATTCGGTAATTCGATTCTGATTTCCACAACACGGTTAGGATTGAACATTTTTACACAAGTACGACGTGATTCGATTTGTAACTATTCAATACTGGAATTCAAGTCCGGAGTCTATTTTTTGTTTCTTCTCTACAACGTCAAAAACATCATCAAATAATAAAAAAATATAAAATCTTAGAAGTAAATGATAACCTAAGTTATGAAAATGCTACTTTTTATTAAGCTTTTTCTATTATTATTGGCTAATCGTAACGCCATAGGATAAATAGAGTTACTCCTGAAACATTGGTAAAACTAATAATTTATAGAGAAAGAAAGATAAAAAAATTAATTTTATTTTTTAATAGGATGTTATGTTAATTATGAAATAGGTTACATAATTTTCCAATATTAAAAAAAGAATAAGAAATTAAATTTATAAATAAGTTATTTTGTTAATAATTAAAATGATCAAAGTATTATAGCAGTTAAAGGTTAATAGAAATTACACCTACACAACAAATTTTAAATTTTTTTATTCAGTCTTTACCTTAGAATATGGTGATTTGTATAAGCAAGGTGCTATGTTTAATTATTTTGAAAACAAAAAGCTGTCATCAGTACTGTTTTTTTTTCTTTGTAGACAACACTCCTTCTATATTATATCATATTGGTTAGGCATAAATTGTAAAACAGTCTTGATTATTTTATAGCATTAAGCACACAGACTTAATACTGATTTTTTTGGTCGTTTCCTCTTGCAGGCATCTGTTGGTGTGTCCTGATAAAGACCAGCAATTATTACAGCAAGCATACTTTCATCTCAATCGCAAATGAAACGTTTCAAATCCATAAAGAATGTCTCTGTGAAAACTTATCACATGCTCATACAGCTCAGTTTGAGCCCAAGGTGGGGGCAAGAAGAAGTCCAGTATGCAGTTCATAAATAAGTGTAGTTTAAAAAACATATTGCTACCTATATCACGAAAGTAAATCACCCATTTATACAGTTACAGAGATTAGTTCATTAGTTTTCAGCTTCTCATTTCCAAGGAACCTGAACAACTGATTTGAATGCTAGCCAGGCCTCTTTTTGTCCTTCTGCAGTTTCCTTTCGAACTCTCCATGCAAGAATGCCACTAAAGTTTAAATAAAACTCATTCATATTTATCTTTGGCTCCTTAAAATGTTGTGAATTTTGTTCTGAGATGTAAGAATGCCACACCTTCTTTGTGACATTTTCATCATCAAATATTGTGTCATCAACTATTGATTCTGTAACAAACGAAACAGCAGGAGTAGTCTCAGCATCTTCTTGCGCTTTTCTTATGTCTTCATGAGATAAAATAATTTCTGCAATTTGACGAGGTTCTGGAAGTCTGTGAACTAAAGTTATATTTTCAATGTCAAAGGATGCCAGCCTCATTAACCCGCTATAATATATACTACTATATATATAAATAATATATATATATATAATTAATATATATATATATATATTATACTATATATATAATATATATATATATATTATATATATAATTATAATAACTATATATATTATTATAAAGTAATATATATATTATATAATTATAATATATAATATATTATATATAATAACTATAATATATAACGTATATTATATATTATATATATATATATAAATATATATATTATATAATATATATATATAATATATAATGATATATATATATTATATAAATATATTTTTTATATCTATTGCATTTGAAAATATTTCGAAAAAAAAAATGTATTTATATAAAAAAAGTCTTTATATTTTTTTCTTAATTATTTAGAATTTTTTTTTTTTTTTCCTGTACTTTTTCAGATAGAAGAATAGGCATTTTTATTTTGATGATAATTCCCATCTAATATCGTTCCCACACAAAGTTCGAAGTAACTTTTTATCATATTCGCAACTGTAAGACAGATTGGAGATTTAACCAAGCCATATTCAGGAATGGTTTACGTCGTTGGCAATTTCAAAACTAAATCGACAAAGCTGATATTCTTTGCAGCAATCATTTCATTGCTTGTTCTCTCCCATATTTACCATCTCCAAATTTTCCTTCGATATTTCTTGAAAGCGTATTTGCCTCCGATTTCAAAACTGAGAAAAATTTTCTATAGCATAAACGAAAGGGAAAATATGAACTTTAAATGATGCCTTTCGGAAGAGTTTTCTTCACCTTTATGAATAGCTGGTTGATTTTTAAAATGAAAGCAATTTTCTCAGCTAAAATAATTGATAAAATAAAATGGAAATTCTTTAGAATATGCCAGTCGACGCTTCCATATTTTATTTCAAAAGACAATAACTACCAACTATCGATTGTCAGTAATGTTAAGATTTTGTACTCTGGTGCCAAATGCTATTCTTCTTGCTCGTTCGTGTTTTGCCAAATATTCATTTTGTGCAGACGTTAAATGATACTTCGTCTACACAATTTACCTGTTACACATTTTTGCTCCCTCTGAGCTTAATACTAAGGAGGCGTACGGTCTGGTCCTGATGGTATTCCTAATATGATTCTCAAAATTTATGCTTCCAAGCTTGCTCCTTGCCTTAGTAAACTATTGTGCCTTTGCCTTTCTAATTGGATCTTCTCATCCTACTGAAATGGTGCGCTCATCCACCCTGTGACAAAAAAGGGGACCCTTCTCAACTCTCTAACTATCGTCCTATTGCTTTAACCTCCACTCTTTCTAAAAATTCTCAAACTTATATCTTACTCCAGAAGCTTTGGAAAATCTCAATTCTCGAAATCTTTCCTCAGATCCCCAGTTATAGCCATTTGACATACTTGAAAGAAGGTCTCTCAGCAGCTTGTAGATCTATAACTTGATACCTCTTCTCTATGACTCTTGTCCACTGCTCTTAAGGAATTAGCGAGAATGTTGTGGTGCTAGAAAATATCGTAAAAGCCTTCATTAAAGTCTCCTACAAAAGCTTTGATTCTAAACTTCCTATTCGTATCGATCTTCTCTCGTGACCTTCTCTGCCGATTTTTTCTAATAGCAGATGTTTCACACGGAGTCCCCGCCGTTACCTTTTTATTGTTTAAAACATTAGTGGTGTTTCAACATGGTTTCTTGTCCTATCCCAAGATTCTTTCGCTTTCTAATGACCTTCATCTTTACTTCTATAATCACCTATGCATCCCTATGACGAACAACTTCACCCTCACTTGCTCGCGTCCTTATCTGAAAAACGCAAATTTCATTGGCTCAAAAATTTTAACTCATACTAAGAGTTAGTTTTGAGAAATTCCGCGCTTTTGTGATTTTTTCATTATTCATGATTCCGGAAAAAAATAGGTGTTTCACATACCTATAAACTCACTCACTTCCAACATCTTTTACCTCGACAATCTGTCCACAACAAACGTTAACACCTTGAAAATTACAAAAACTTACTTTAACTTTGTCTATCCTTAAGTTTATTAGCTTTCCGTAAATCTCGTTGATCTTCTTGAAAAGAATCTCATTTCATTCTCTTTTCCTAACAAGCTTCACAAATATTTAGATATTCTGCTGAGTCTATAAAAGAGAGCAAGCAACTGAGGTGGCGTGAGGAGCTTTCGTCTTCCAATCGCTCCACCTCAGCTTTGCTTACTTTTTATAAGTGGTAATTCATTTCTCACCTTGTATGGAATATGATTCTAGCACACATAGGGTGACTCCTCTCAAAGAACTCTCCTTGAAAATGTTGAGTCTAGGACTTTTCGGTGTCAAATCTCCCCACCTCCTCACTAACCTCTCTCCAATCTCTTTTCTAACATTCTAGAATTGTTTGCATCACTCCCTTCATTATGGTAACTTTACAATTGAACATTTTCTTTTCTGAACAACTCTATTCGTTTATACTCCTCCTTGAGGAAGCTCGTGATGCTCGCTTTCTACACAGGTCTCGTCTTTTCTCTCTCAAACTCTCTCACCCAGACTGAACATTTATTGCTCCAATCTGACATGTTTCCTCTTTTTTAAAGTCAAGACATAATTCTTTGATTTTATTTTTTTCCGACTGCCTTTGACTTCACAGCATCAAACGAAGTTGGAAGGTTATGTTCGGACCTTTAATTGGCCACTCTAATTCCTGATTATTTTTTAAAACTTCCGGTTGGAATTTGCAACTGTTCTGGCCTTTGACACCGGAGGAGGCATAAACATAGAATTCTAATAGCTAAATTTGAGTTTCAAAAGGTCAAGGTATATATATATATGTATATTAAAACATACATACATATATTTAACATTTAATTAAATACAGTATACTTACATCTTCCTGGGATCGATTACGTTGAGAGAGAGAGAGAATAAAGCTTTGAATGAAATTGATGCGGTAATTATATTAAAATTAAGACAGAATTGAAACAAAATGTTTATTTTGGGCAAAGTTTCTCTTAGAAATTTGCTTCCCTCAAATGAGAGAAAGAGGAGATTTTTCTAGTAAGTAGAAGTCATTTGCACGAAAATGACCGCGACCTTTTATGACCTTTTCTGACCGCCACGTTGTTTCCACCCTGACCTTGACTTCCCTTGACCTTTTTTGAGCCCCCAATTTTACCTGACCTTGACCTTTTTTGCCTTTACCCTTTTGGGCCTTGACCTTTTTTTCGACCAACCCTTTGGTCTTCCATGGGCAATTTTAGGCCCACGGTATTTTTTTTCAGCAACCCTAATTTTTTTCCATCAGGCCACCCCAATTTTCGGGCAACCGCTGATTTTTGGGTAACCCCTCGAAGGAAGGGTTGCGCCAAACGTGCCGTAAGGCAACCGTTATACGTATTGCCCCCCTATTTTTTTAAGCGCCCTAAATTTTTACCATGGCGTCCATGGTTTGTTGCCACGCGTAATTTTGATCTTCATTTAAGGGGCTTTAGCCCGCTATTTTTTGATGTGTCTTAACCTTTTTTGTTCGCTTCCCCCTGCTCCAAAGTTATGACACAGATACCATGGGCCATTTTTGCCACCAGGGTAATCTTTGCGACTAAACCTGTTAGGGGCGGCTGGTATCCCTTTTGACTGTCGTTACCTGGTGTTGACATGATTTTCGAACAACATATAATGGTCTTCCATGGTCAATCTTGGCCCACCGGTATAAATTAGGCTTACCCTTTGTCTTGCCATGGGTCAATATTTTGGGCCACGGAAATTTTTTGGCAACCCTATGGTCTTCCATTGGTCAAATTTGGCCAACCCTAATTTTCGAACCAGACCCTTTTATCTTCCATGGGTCATTTTTAGCCCACGGTTATTTTAGGTCTTCCGTGGGTCAATTTGGACCCACGGTTAATTTTTCGACCATCGCGTGTGGTTCTTCCATGGGACATTTTTTGCCCCACGGTAATTTTTTGATCTTCTTTAGGGCTTAGCCCTATTTTTGAAAGCGGTCTTTACCCTTGTTTGACCAATGATCAACCCTAATTTTTTGGCAACACCTAATTTTAGGCAACCCTTCGAAGAAGGTTGCGCCAAACGGTTGCGTAGGCAACCGTTGTACGTATTGCCCCCTATTTTTTACGCCCCCTAATTTTTGCGACCGTACCAAGGGTCAATTTTGGCCCCACGGTAATTTTTGAGGGTACCCTTTGATCTTTCCCGTGGGTCATTTTTTTGGCCCCACGTTATTTTTGGTCTACCCTTTGGTCTTCCATGGGTCAAATTCTTGACCCACGGTAATTAGGGTACCCGTTTGATTTTCCGTGGGGTCTTTTTTGCCACACGTGAATTTTTGGGCTACCCTTTGTTCTTCCATGGGTCAAATTTTGACCCACGGTAATTTTTGGCTACCCTTTGTCTTTCCATGGGTCATTTTGCCCACCCTTGAATTTCGACCAAACCCTGTGGTCTTCCGATGGGGTCAATTTTGACCCCCACCCTAATTTCTCGATCAAACCCTTTGGTATTCCATGGGGCCAATTTGCCCACGGTAATTTTTGATATTCACCCTTTAGGGGGCTTAGCCCTATTTTTGATTTCTTTACCTTGTTTTTGACCATGATATTACGGCCTTAACCTTGCCATATACCATGGGTCATTTTTGGCCACGGTCATTTTTGCGTCATCGCTTGTAGTGGCTTTAGCCCAAATTTTTTGATATGTCTTTACCTTGTCATTGACATGATTATTTCAAGCGCTATATAAACCTTACCCATATACCATGCGGTCCAAAAATTTGACCACACGGTATATGTCCTTCCTTTAGGGGCTTAGCCCTTTTGTATGTCTTAACCTGTTTGACCATGATTTTTAGCCTTGACCTTGCCAGTTTACATGGAGTCAATTTGACCCACGCTTAAACTGATGGCCTCGTTTGATGGTTCCAATCAACCGTTATAAGACTAACATCTAGTGAGTTCTATTAAGTGGTTTCATGAGTATTAGATGAGTTGCCAGGTGAGCTGCCAAGTGAGTTGCCCAGTGAAGTGCCAATGAGTGCAATGGTGCAAAGTGAGAATGCCAAGGAGTTGCCAAAGTGAGTGCCAACATAGTTGCCAGTGAGTTGCCACATCATTAGATGCCACTTTTCCAAGCCTTTTCTAGCCTCCCCTGAGCGTAGAATAGCGCCTTAATATGGGCTGTCATACCCTAGGTTCATAAGGTATGAGGAATTCGATGGTTAATTACAGGTTGCTAGGAGCTTCCTACTATGAGTTCAATCTTTTTCTAACATTATACAACATACACTAATCATTTCACACAATTCACATGACACTTACATTAAAACCATACAACTACACTCACACCACACACAAGGTACAGTTACACTACCACTGCACACAACTCGATATTGTTGATGCCTGCAACTTTGATGCCTATCAACTTTGATGCTCACTTATGATGCCCCAGTATTAAATAAAAATGCCTCAGCATTGATCCTCAATTTGAGGTTCATCTTTGATGACTCATCTGTGATGACGTCATCTTTGATACCATCTATATGGAATGAACATTTGATGAAAAATTTCATGAAAATGATGGTCAATCTCTACCCTACATTAAAGAAAAGAGTTAATATTAATGTTCTTCCCCTATTCATAAGCGTCCACCAGGGCGCCGCATGCGCCACTCCGCGCGAAGGCTGACAACCCCCACCCGCAGTGCATCCGCCCGCGTCCCCGCCGGCCCGCCGCGTCCGCCCGTCCGCATTTCCCGCCCCGCCGCCGTGCGCCGCAGGCCGCAATATTTCCCGGCGTTTCCCGCCCGCACGCTGCGGTCCCCGCAGGCGCAAATTCCTGCGAGGGAATGAAACAATATATATAACTATAAGTCTTCTTTTTATTGTGGCGATACTAAACATTGTAAAGAAGGATGGTCTTTTTCAAATATACTAATTGAGGTCATTCATTTTATTTCCATACTAAAAATTTTTATTAAAAAACATTTTCGCGAACCTAAAACTGTAAATCATTACAGACCTATATTTAACACATATATTATAACATTATTTTACTATATTAAACTTAATACTTTAATTTATAAATTTTTAAAACTAGATTTATGTAAGAAGAAAAAAAAAAATCCAGAGTGTCTGATTAGATAATATTTTAATTTTACTACAAAATTGTAGAAAATTTTATTAAAAAACATTACATTACATAACTTAAAGCAGTAAAATCAGTAAATCGAATGATGGTACCTAACACCAAACGGATTAGTATGCTTTGTTTTACTGCTATTACTGCTTAACTCATTTTTTACTGCTTTAACTCAATTTTTACCTGCTTTAAAACTCACACAACCTACATTACATATTATTATTAAACATTACATACCTTCCTTTCATTAAAGCAGGTAAATCAGTAAATAATAGAAGTCTGTAGCCTAGCAACATAGCTTAGTTAGTGCTTTTGCTTTTAACTGCTTTACTGCTCTTTTAACCTCATGTTTTACTGCTTTAACTCATTGTTTACTGCTTATTAACTGATATATTTAATAAATTACATTACTTTAAAGACAAATTACATTACATTTTATTATAGAGGATGTTGAACCTAACACCAAGGAATTAGTATGCTTTGTTTTACTGCTTTATGCTTTAACTTTCTGCTTTACTGCTTAACTTTCTGCTTTACTGCTTCAACACTTTCTGCTTACTGTTTTAACTTTCTGCTGTACTACTATTCACTTATTATTTATTAACATTATGTTTTTTTTATTATGTTAATAGTTTTATTTATTTTATATTAATTTTTATTTATTTATATTATGTTGATTATTTATTTTTATTATTTTATTATATTATTTATTGTTTTCTTTCTAATATCTATTTTGAATACTTAGTTCGTCCAAGAAGATTTCAAAAATATCGACACTACACCATCACACACCACACACCACACACACACACACCAACACACACACACACACAACACACCACCCATCCTCTCAACTTCCTAACACGTCCACACATCACTACACACTTATACCACCACATTCACTTATGACACTTACATTTACATACCACTCACACACAGATTTACTTACACACGCCCACTAGTTTTACTTTTTACACACACACAGATTTTAACACACTCACACCATATTTACTTACATCACACCCACAATTACTTACACTCACACAGATTACTTACACTCACACAGAATTTACTTACCACTCAACAATTTTTACTTACACTCCACACACAGATTACTTACAACTCACAAACAGATTACTTACACTCACACACAGACACACTTACCCACACGCACACTCACTACACATATATCGTCAAGTATTTTTAAAACATTTTTATATTTAATTATTAATATATTACTTTCCTTTCACAACAAAACCTAAAAATTATTTCAACATATAATAATTCTCTTCTTTTTCTTTCATTATCTTTCAACACACACACTTCAATTTTAACTCTGTTCCACTTTTCATTCAATAAATTTTATACATAACTTCATTATCGCAAGTTTTACAAAAATAAACCTTTACTAAAATTTTAGAAAATTTAAAATTTAAAAACATATATTTTACATACCTTCTTTTCACTTTTTAAAGCAAAATAAAATCAGTACAAGATCAGTAAGGTTCACCCCTAGCACCCCACACCAACCTATGCAAGCGTATGTCTATTGAACTTCTGCTTTAACATCATCTTTAGCATATGTAATAAAGTATATAATAACAAAATAAGTTCTTCTCTGGTAACATAAATTTCATTTTATTAAAATCTTTTAAAGTTCTTATTTAAAAATACAATTATATTTCTAAAGGCA
The DNA here is from genome assembly GCA_015478945.1 of Trachelipus rathkii. NCBI lineage: Eukaryota > Metazoa > Arthropoda > Malacostraca > Isopoda > Trachelipodidae > Trachelipus > Trachelipus rathkii. Next base: position 32,804 of record JABUQX010058016.1, read on the forward strand.
TTGATAGGCTTTGTGGGAACTACAAAATATTTCAAGTTATTAAAATAATTACAGAAATTTCTTTATTTTATATATTATGCTTGTACCATACATCCAACACGAGAAAACAACAACAACCCGCACTCCTTACAAATACGAAACTGACATCTTTAGCAGAAAGTTAAGACAGTAAAGCAGAAAGTTAAAGCAGAGAGTTAAAGCAGAAAGTAAGATATGAAGAAGTTTTTTTAAAAGAGTTTAAAGCAATAATACAAAAGCATACTATTCCCCCCCCCCCCTTGGTGTTAGTTCACACCTCACTCTATATGATAGTAATAAGATATAAATAATAATGATATTTAGATTATATCTGTAAGATATATATTATTATATATATACTAATATATGCACTATACTATGTAAAAGAGTAATAATATGTATTAGTAATAAGTTATAATAGATATAATTTATATAATATAATTAATATAAATAAATAAAAAATAATAATAATTAATAATATAATAATAATAATTATAATAATAATATAAAATATAAATAAATAAAAAATAAAAATATAGTAAAAAAAGTAATATAATAATAAGTAATAATATAAAATATAATAAATAATAATAATAAATATTAAGTAATAATATATAATAATAAATAAATAATATTAAATAAGATCGATGTTATTTTATTTCTAAGCCTCTTCTTTAATACTCCACATAACTCAACTTTCAAACTCTATACCATTTTCGACAAAATTTATTTATTAGTATGAGTTAACTTTTTTTATTAGATGTTTAACATAAAACAACAAACCAGAAAACCAAAAAATTCTATAATTAAGTAAATAACCACAAGGGAAAACTCATTACGGAAAATAAACAGAAAAAAATTTTCAAGCACAAAAACTTTCTTTTCTGTTCACATTAGAACACTAAGATATTTTATATTGTGATCTCTTTTGACCAGGAAGAGGTCGTTACTTCTATATAAAAAAAAACAAAAATCGTACGTATTTTTGGCCAATATCGTAAAAAAAAATTATGGTACTCTCACGTCTCAGATGAATAAGTTAAATTCGATGCTACGGACCTAAAAACCCTGAACCTTTACCATACCAGCCATATGAACAAAACCGGAGTTGGCAAAAATGTTGCGTTGCGAATTTGATAGCAACTTCGGTGCAACTTTCCAGAGCTTCGAGTGTTAATTGAGAACTCGTTGAGTGTTTACCCCTACATACATTAATTCTCGTATAATATATAGTAATAGATTAAATTTAGTATGTAGAATATATATTAATATATTAATATTTATAAATATAATGATTTATAAGTAATTATGTAAAAATAATATTATAATTAATGAAGAATAATATTACTTTAATATAATAATATTTGTAAAAAGAAAAAAGTTAAAAGAAATATATCAAGAATTAATATATTAAATTAACAAATATAATAATATATAATAATATAACTGAAATCTATATATATATAGTCAATATATATTTTATATGTTATATATAAATAATAACAATAGTTATATATATATATATAAAATTAAAAAATATATACTGTGATATTTAATTTATTATAAATTTATTAAATAAAAAAATGATTACATTTAACCAATACTTGAAAATATATAAATAATTATTAGTATTATATCAGATAATAAGAATATAAATATATAGTAAATAATAAAATATAGTTTACGTATTACTAGTCTATTATAGATATATTATAAGAGAATCATATAATACTATATTAAATACTAATTTTCTGTTATAAATAAACTATATATTAGTCCTTATATACAGTATTATTATTATCACTGCTAAGTTAAATATAAAAAGTTTAAAAGAAACGGAATATATTATTTACATAAAGTAAAAAGACTAATATATAATATAAAATTATATATAAAAGAAATGAACATTTATATAACCTAAACAGAGTAGAGAGGTACATTATATTATGGTATATATATGAGTTACATCATTTCCATACTATATACTTATTATCATTCTACACTATATATTTATATATTATTAGTAATACGGACCTTAACAATTTGATATATATACTATATATTATATATATATATATATAAGTAAAGGACTTAAGATATTTTAAAAACGTATATAAAAATATTAATAATAATATATACAGTGGCGCTATGTAGGGGGGCCCAGGGGGGTGCCTATGCCCACACCACGGAGAAATTTTCTCCTAGAACACTAAAAAAAGAGTTCTGTAAAGTATCATTATCCTAAATAAATATTAGAAGGCCAGAAGTTAAATTAACTTTTAATTATAATTGCGCGACTGTCCGAAGGAGAACAATTCGCTAGGCCATTAGGGTTATAATCGTAACTTAAACCATCAGAGAAAATATTTGCAACATGTAGAATTTCAGCTGATTTTTGAATAATGAGTGTAGTAAATCGCCTCGCAATCTGAATTGGGATGTATTTACACACGTTGCTGTACAAAACGAAATTAACAAATTCCAAAAAGACAGACCCAACATTCCTACTTCCGACCAAAGACTATGTGTCTCATCCTCAGCATACCAATTTTGGATAATTTAATATCAGCATCTAGATAAAGAGAGTGTTTTAAATTTTCCTTAGCAATTTGTCAACCGAACGGGTAGTAATTGCCATATGAAGAAAAGATATAAAGATTTGTGTAATAATTTTAACAAGGAAGATATCTCGGATACTACATATTAAGTATCTTAGTAAAAGCACAATGGACCTTATGGAAGTTGGAATGGACCATCACAGCATCAGGATCGCCCACAAAAGCAGCAATCTATGATATGGAACTAGCTTTCTTTCGGCACAGTCTATCCAAATCTTTCCAAATATTTACATCTTGTTGCAGATACTGGCAATTTTACCGTGTTTTTATATTGCTTCAAGTAGAAAGAAGTTTTCCCTCCATGCACTCCACTCAAACCCTGAAAGTCGAAAATCCAAACTGAAACGAATAGACATTATGGACCCTGGTCCTCCTCTACATTACATCGAAAATTATTGAAATAAAAATGTATAATGCTTATCTCTGGACTTCACTCACTTATCATGGTTCAGGCGGGATTAAGGTTTACCCAATTTAAGGGATAAGATGATTACTTAATAGTAATTCAATATTAAATTCTTCCCATTTTTTTCTTAGAATTTTAATATTTTGTAATTGTTTGTTTTGTAAGAATTTAATATATATATAATAATAAAGATAATTAATAAATAAAAACATATTAATATATCATTCCTAAATATACCTTAATATATGTCTTAGATATAAGTATATATGATATACTATATGCACACCTTCAATAATATAATGAGATATATAGATGTTACCTATATAGATATATATATATATTATAATATATTCTAATAAATAAATAAAAGGAAAGATTTTTTTTTTGAAAATCCCCGAAAAAAAAATTTTTCTGGATAAAATTTAAAATAAAGAGATTTACAGTAGTATAACCATATATATAATTATTTATAAAATATTACATATAGATATGTGATAATATATTATAATTAGACCCTTATTTACATTAAAAATAAAGTATAATAATAATATATATTAATATTTATATATTATTATGATCATATATATAAATATAAATATAAAGGGAGGATGAAAATAAGATCGATAAAATATTATATATAGTATATATATATATATAATAATAAATATGTAATAAATATATAAGGTATATTATAATTAGGTATTAATAAATAAGGTTAATAAATAAAATATATATAAATAAGATATATAGTATATATAATAATATATGATATAATAATATAGTCTATTATTAACTACTGTCCCAAAAGTACGTCGACTGAAAGATATCAGATATCGACTGAAAAAATGTAGCTCAACTCCGTGACGCATACGATGTGGATAGCTAGTTACCTAGGAGCTACATATCCATACCAGATTTAACAAACAGATTTATAAAAGTTGCAATTTGACTACATCTGTTTATGTATGGAGTGTGTTCTAATCTCGTTACGTTTTTGGTTTAAGACGAAGCAAAAGGTAAAATGATTGAACAGCGCGGTACGCTATCAACATTTTGTGCAAACGTATACAATATTTCTGCCACTGATGACATTGCGCTAATAAACTAAAAGCGTATGGGGGTGAACCAAAACTCCAAATAACTCGGAGTGAAGAAGAGCATGAGTGTGAGTATCACGCCTCAATATTTATGTGAGACTGAGACGAGACAAAGCTTTTTCAAAAGTAGGCCGAGAACCATGGGTTTAATTAGTAAGTGACGGGACCTCGTGTAGATATGTGCAGGACAGAACAACATTTATCTGTCACACACTACAATGTATACATAGATGGATAAGAAGGTGGTAGTATCCTATAATAGAAATGATGATAGGAGAATATGTAACGCAGCTCAGTGAAGCTCTACAATTGTCTAGATTACGCTCGTATATATAGATAATGATACATACACTAAGTGAGTTATAAAGATACTAATTATAAATCTGCAGGAGTTCTATACCTTAGCACATTTTTATACCTCACAAATCCGACTCTTGAGCATCGTATAATAGGCACAGAACTATTATATTATTATCTTAAGTGTGTACTGTGCCACTAAAGACTCTCGTAGCACTATATACTGAAATGTGATAATATCCAGAGAAATGGTGAGTGCCTTGAGATCTATATGATATAGACAGTATATAAGAATATATAGGTGGTAGTATTAATTGCGCTAACTATTAAGCTGGCACCAACTCACCATAAATATTCTAATGACTTGAGAATGCTTGTAGTTATCTGGACTTAATTAATCACAGGGATAGATACTTCTCGCTATTTGTCATATATAATTAAGTATGTTTTATATCTCATATAGCATATCTAGGTAAGCGAAGAGTAGTGCGCGAGTGACACTACTTGTACTACTGTCACAGGGTGAAATACATAGTCTATTATACCACCTGAGCTTATCATAAGTACATATAATCTTTGACACTCACTACAGGCATAAATCAATCTCAAGTTTTATTTATCAACATTCACACCGTAACAACCTCTCACGGCAAGTGCTGAAATCGTGAGTGTACCCCATAGTCATAACTCTATTCCTGTCACATATGAGCTTTTTAATATATAGGACAACCTTAACCCTCACTCTCACTGTGGTGATAGAGGGCGGTGCAATCCCAAAGATGTACATACACTATCTCTTCAGGGCATTCTCTGAGTATATGATGAATTCTGCTATTCGATTTGTTATAGCTTCTGCAATGAATTCTGCTGAATGGACTCTATAGACTCATTACACCTTGGGGAGAGGCTCGAATAGATATACATCCTATCCTAGCTAATGCCGTGGTATGGCAATATAACTCACTCACTCTCGTAAATACTCGGATATATTATCTCCTTAACTCCTTCGTTCGATCCAATCTCGCGCTCCTCTTCTCTCTCATCCCTGGCTAGTGATGTTCTCATATAAATTTCACCGACTGTGGTAGATATCTCCATAACCTTATAAAACTAAAACTACCACAGATCACGGTCATGACGCTGCATATGTTATAGATAGTATTAATAAAGATTTGGCTCACTTTCATTATTCCCTATTAAATATGCAGTGTATACATAAAAATTATAGTTGAGAATTTATTTCCACTCAACGCTTCTTTTGAAAATTTTACTGCTCAGTCTAGATACATTCTTATAATAATGAAGGATGAAATAGTCAGAAAAAGAATGTTTAGTACTAATAAACCCAGAGTTTTAGGAGTATATATATAATACAAGTGACTAATTTAAACCTTTGTTTTTATTGTTAGTAGAAAATTGTTCTAGGTACCTTTCTCTTCTTCGTGTATCCTCACATATACTCAGAACAGGTGTATAAGCCTGCTTATAGAATTCACTCAAGATACTCTCTATTTAATATTGTATAGTTGTAGGTACAAAGAGTAAAGATAATATTATTAAAAAGGTAAGATTACTAATGTCTATGAGCCGTTGAATAGAATAAGATATGGGATTTTCCATTAATAAGGTATAAGATGATACTTTACTGTGTTGAAAAGCTGGATCGAGGCGAGCTTTGGTCACACATGAGCTACTAGCACAACGTGAATCTAAGACCCTGTAACTTATCTGAGACCTCTTCATATAGAAAACTGGTGCTCCTCTCCATATTTAGATGGCATATATAAGTTGACGCGTAGAAATATATAGGTAGATCAGGCCAAATGGATATTCTGTAATGAAATCATTGTAATATCTATTAATTTTTAATTTTATTAAATTTTAATATGCATTTATAAATTTATGTGGAAAATAATTATATATATATGAAGAGTTATTCCATATTTTTAATTTTGGTGCTTTAAACTGATTTACTTTGAATGAAAATACAGATAAGGGCGAACTCAGACTATATAATATATTATACAGCCATCCCCCCCCGTTCTAGGGTCCACGTATATAGAAGCACCAATAAGAGACCCGGCCTACTTCCACCTGTCCTGATATACCTCGCGGATTTAAATATTACTACTTATTATATTGATAGGTTATCCTTTTAGTTAAAATAAATAAAGAATAAAGGTGATAATATACTATCCATGTCTATCTTTATACAACGTATGTTAATTTACATATTATATAAACTAAGGAATTAAACATAAGGGTAAACCGACTCAATCACTAAGTAATGTATACCAGAAAGTCCCAGATAAGAATAATAAGTATTACGCTCATCTTTCAAGTGAGAACTTTTACCTTTATATAATAATAAATGTACAATTGAGCGAACGAACGTATTAGATATCCTATAGATATAAGGCGAGATTTATCTGATTATACCCCTCTATTGTCACCCTCGTCACTAAATAGTAGAAGATATGAAATAAGAAACTTAACATAAACTCTTCTTATAAAATCATATTTTCCTCGTTACCATGTAAAAGAAGAATATAATGCATATATATATATAAAAAATTTAAATAAAATAACGTAACTATATAAGATACTTAAATTTTCTGCCTATCTTAAATTTCATTAATATTATTACGTAGTAATAAAGATTTAATATTACATATAATATTAAAGTTATCCTATACATATGGCTTGAAATACACGAAGCTAAGAGTTAGATAATATGGTATATAAATATATTTAATTATAACTATTTTTAACCAAGTATTTATTCATAACTAATATATATTAGTAAATAATATTTATATTATATATTAATAACCCCTGTAATATGATATTTATATTATATAATATATAGGAATATAATAATTAGAAATATTAACTACTTAAACTTATATTATCTCATATTTAGTGGATTACTAAAATTATATTAATATATAAATCAATATAGGATTAATATATATAATATATATAAATGATAGTATATATATATGCCTAATATATAATATATATGATATTAGTATATAATATATATATAATTATAATAAATATATATAAATATATATATAATATAATATACTAATATTAATATATATTAATCAATATAAATAATATTATATAATTATACTAATATACTAGATCATCTTTATTATAGTATTTATCCATTAGTAAAAGTATTTATATAAATATAATATATAATAATATATATCACATATTATATACATCACATCATATATATATATATTATATTATATACTATATAATATAATAAGTAATATAAATAAATTTATGTAGTATACCTCGATTAGATTTATATGATATATTATATATATTAACCCTATATATATATTATATAATAGTAATTCAGTTGTATATTTACAATAATATATATTACCTAAAAATAGGTGTAGAGATTGATTTTTCCAATAAATAATAGGTTCCAGCAGCTGTTTATAAAGCACAATTCTGTGATAATATACAGAATAAAGACGTTTAATCAAATGAATTAAATTTAATAGATAAAGCTATTATAGTTAAAATCCTGTATAGTGAATAGGATGATTTTTCTGTTAGAGTCGTCAATCTATATCATAGGTAAAATAATTAATTAATTTTCAGCACTCAGGAATTTTTCTAAAAACAAGAGACAAATCAAATCGTTGCGGGGGTTTTGATTGAGTATCATCCAATCTGGTTAAATTTTGTACCGATTCACCAGTGAGTATATCAACCAACTCTTAAGAAACTCACTAATCATATAACCCACACGACAAATTTATACGAAGTCGAAATTTTCACACACAACTATATATCGAATAAATCACTCTTACTTATCTTACAATATATTTCGTCCTCTCGTAAATATAAAGAATCCTGACTCAAAATCTCGGCAATTTTCAATGTCGGGTCGAATATGAGGAGACACATCACAGTTATATTTCTCCTAGGTCATGCTCTATGTTCAACCACAAAATCTTATCTGGATATCAGACACACTACTTCGATCTTCAGTAAGTAATGATATATTATAGAATACTCACTTTAGTGCATTAAAATAAATTAATATTTATATTACATCTTGATAGAATAGTAATGGTTTATAATACGTTATTATTAGTAATTCTTTGTCTGCCACAGAATCCTGCAGTTTCGATTACTCGTCCTTAGTAAGGTGTATAAGACACACATCAGTACAAGTTCTTTATGTTAGCAACCTTCCAATTCTAAGAGCGGAAACTTATTGTCTAGAAGAAGCTATTAACCTCCTTTAGAAACCAAAAATACAAATTAAATAAATATTAATAATATTGAAAGTTAAATTTATTATTTAGTAATATATACATATAGTGATACAGTATAAATAAGAGTCTATCGAGTTATGATGTGTCTTTTATAAGATCTGTAATGACTAATACTTGTTATAACACTCGCCGAGTCATGTGCAATATAAAATATAATCTCACTTACATATTAAATTATTTCGGGGTAAAAAAATAATATAGTATCTTTAGTAGCTGATAATATATTATTTATTATAGATAAATATAATATAAAAATAGGTCTTTATCAATTAAAGCGATTACTATATATGACTTAATATTACTATACAAGTTTCATTTTTTTTCTTTACGTCATGATGATATCTAGGAAAGCTATTAGTTGGGACACACGTGCACCCCATGGCGGGCTACCCCCCTGTAGTACGCCCATGTGACGGGCATAAGAGAAACGAACATATAATCGTTTACTCTTTCAAGACCTACTTCAATTTTTAATAGGATACCATCCTCCAACTGCCATATGAAAGACCAGCATCATACTGTTTTTTCGCAAGGTTTTTTGACTTTTGACAGACACAAAACCCGATTTAAAAGACAGAAAAATTATTACATTTTTTACTGTTGTCGAAACACATTAAATTTTTATTAAATCTAGGCAACTCTTTGCAATAATGACTGCATAAATACTTGCATTAATAATGCCATTTTTGGAATAAGATGCCCTATTTTTTAAATTCTTAACCATGTGTCAGCATAACATTTCACTATAATAGTAGGGTGGGTCGTTCATTTTACCAACGACTCTATTAAGAACGGGCCATTTACAAGAAATTGATATACAGATCCGTCTTTATAAAAAGAAGCGGACGAGCTCCTTCAATGGCCTAGTAGATACTTAAATAAAGAGTCTTTGTGCTCTTTTGAGCTGACGGTTCTTTAGGTCATAGTATTAACACAATCGAATATATTTGTTAATCCCTAACTCAGTCTGATGGTCACTACTAGTAAAGTTTTCCAAAACCCAGAGCGGCTTATTACTATCACGCATTGAGTCTGACGTAGCAGGGGCGTAGCAGGATTTCTATTTTAGTGGGGGGCGGCTCAAATGCTGAACGATAATAATTTATTTATATTATTAATACTATCAGATTATTATATAATATAGCTCCACTCCTGAGTAGAAAAAATATATATATATAATATAGTAATATCGTGTATAATATCAATAAAAATATGTAAATAGTTTAGATTTATATATTTATACGGTATATATGTATATATAATATAATAATTAAATTAATATAATTATAACATAACAATCTAAATATATAAATATAATATATAGTGATATATATATAACACAATATATATATATCTCATATACATATATATAATAATATTTAAACATCCTATCACTATAATATATATTAATCTATTACTATATATTACTGACATATTATATATTATATCATTACTATATATATATAAATATTAGGTTATAACTTAATAGATAAAATATAATATAACTACTATTAAGATTAATTATATCATGTATAAATGTAAATGAAATAATTAATGATTTTAAACCATAAATCTTATATATTTTAAAGCTACACTAAATCAATAAATGGTACACACGCTTATTGGACTAATATAATATGTATATATATACACGCATGCTTCTCTGTATAAACGTTTATATATAGTATCGATATACATATATATAGATATATATATATATATATATATCAGTGGCGTTTGCGCTGATTGAGGGAGATTGGGAAATGTGTCACGTATACACATATATTTGATATGAACTATATAATACTCATAAAATATATTTAACAATACTACTCTATATTATACTATATATATATATATATATATACTCTAGCTCTCTACGATCTATATTATAGCTTACTTATATATATATACTATTATATATATATTTATCTTATATACTTATAATATATAATAAATATATATATAATAATATATATATATATAAATAATATAATATATTATATATATATATTATATATAATATTAAATATATATATATAATATATATATATATATATATGAATATATAATATATTAATTAATATATAATATATATAATATATATAATTATATACTATTATATTAATATTATATATTATATATATATTACTTAATAATTAACTATATTATTATATATATAATTATTATATATATAAAATAATAATATATTATATTATATAATATTTAATATATTATATATATATATATTATAATATTTATTATTTATTATAAGGTTCACGTTCACCATTATGGAAATATGAAGGTGCGGCCTACTAATTGAGTTTAATTCGTTTGCAAACCGGCGTATCGGGGCAGGTATATAATATATATATATATATATATATATATATATATGTGATTGTAATCAGATATTATATTTAAATATATATATACTAGCATACCCGGTATATATATAATAATCAGTAGTAGGCGGATAGTAATTATTTTGTAAAATAATATCATGATATATGATGACTAGTAGCAAAGAAACGCGTATACGTACGGTAGAAAAAGACGATCATAGCGTAGCAGATAATATACACACTCCACTGATATACTATGCTGAGTATTTATATGATAGGTATTGCTATAGGTAATAGGCTATAGTTAGGTACTATGTAGTATAGTCATAGTGATAGTATTATATATAGGTGACACCCATATAGTAGTATATAGTATATAGTTATAGAAAACTAAATATATATATAATCATATATAGATTTATTTTATAAAGATAATCAAAATAATAACTTAAAGGCTTAAGCCTCATTCCTAAATATATAGTAGAAATAGTTCATATATACTCACCCGACCAAAATATAAATAGAATATATATATATATATACCTATATATATATATATATATATATATATATATATGGTGATATAGTATATATAGTGAAATCTTTCTTACCAGTTACAGCAACGATATATTAAGGTAGTGTGCTATAAAATTAATATATAATATTAAATATCAACTATATTATATAAAATAATATATATATCATATATCATAATATATATTATATACTCCTATATAATATATTATATATAAAATAAATAATAATATATATATTAATATATATAATATATATATATATATATATAACCACATTAAAAGTAGTAAATAATAAAATCTCTGTGCAAAAAATCCATGTGCTACGTTTTCAGCGCACAATTTAAACGTATTTTGAGGAAGAGAAACATAATAGCGAGAGGAGCAGCTTGAAATAAAATTGACGCAATGGGATATAGGGGAGTTCAATTTTAGCGCACCATGAAAGAAAGCTTCCTTTCTAGATACTATAGCATACTGTTCACACACTCACTAATTAGATGTAACTTCTACTTGAAATTAATGTGTCCTTACAACTACTCACTCTTAACAAGATATTCCACTTATAGTGCGTAAAGTGTAATTAAAAAAAAAGTAATAGCTGAACTTTATAGAGGTGTGCGGCGCCACCACCACAGCACCTATGAGCGAATACGCCCTTTAGATAGACTGATCTTTTAAAAAGAACGACAGACTCCTCTAGATCCAATATTAAGAGGTCATATATATATAACCCGTATATATATACTGCCTACTGAGTTTAGTTTTAGTAATATAATATAACTCTTAATATTATATAATATATTATAGGTCATTATATATAATGTGTCACCTTACTAGGGAATAAATATAATAGTATATATTTATATAAATTTTCTTGTGACGCAAAAACGATTTATTATTATGCAACACAGCTATAGTGATTTCAATTGTACACACATGAAGAACGAAAACACATGTAAAAACTCTTTAGAAAATGTAAATTAGATAATCCCGCTAGTAAATTCATAAATTACTACTTTCATATATCTATCGATTGATGGTATCTTATTATCGTTTTTCTCCCAATTGAAATTTAAAAAGGTCGTCTGGAATTCAAACATAAAGGTTCATTTTTATTGGCCAATAGCACGACTTTTGACTGATCCATTACAGTTTCTGTACCTGCAATATATATATATTTAATCTTAAAGTCTACATTTCAAATTTTAGACAGAAAAGGAAAATCTGAAAGATATAGGTTAAATAATTACAAAATTAAAATAAGAGAAGGTAAATTACGGAAAATTTTAATAATTACAACGACGAGACTCTAAGCAGAAAAATCCATCCAACATCAAGACTTGTTAAATATGAAAGAAACACCGAAGATTTCATTATTATATCATAAATCATTCATTCATTTATTATTATATAGTTATTAATTAATATTAAGTTCACACACCTCACGGACATTGTCCTTATTTTAGGAGGGGACACATACTCTAGAATAGAGTGTGTTGATCTTAGGCTTTGTCGCTCTACGACTGCTGTTAGTGCTGCCGAGAATTTTACTGGTCGAAGGGAATATTTATATTAATATAAAGATATAACGTGGGAGAGAAGTCAAACCTCTTTCAAAATATATATAAATAAATATATATATGTGATTACTATATATATATATTTCAAGTAGCCCATATATATATATTAGTATATAGTAAATAAGAGAAATTACTAATTTAAAATTTCTTTAAAAATAGATAATAATATTCCAAAGATAAAATTCTAGTTATAAAAAAGTTTACATAAGTAGTGATATATACTACTATAAATAATAATATATAGGTCAATATATTAATATACTAAATATATATAATATAATAATATGAGTAATATTTACCTAAACATATATATATTACCTATATATATATATATATATATTCTCAATAATAATACATATATATATATAAGCTTCATATATATATATATTATATATTTATATATATATAGGGGGCAAGTCTTGCTAAGTTGGTGGCTTATTTTATGAGTAAGCACCCTATATAAGAGGAGGATAATTTATCGATTCCTAATGAGTTAGTAGTTTTGCTTCAACAAGAGAAAAATATTGCATTTTAAGAATAAATGATAAAATTAGCATGTGTCATAAGAAAATAAACTCTCTCTGACACCGAATTGGTAGTCACAGCCTTTTCAGCGCGTTTCCAACCCTATTTTTGTTGCGAGGGATTTGTGTTCATGTGATGAAAATTCGAGTCGCAGCCTTTTCCGTGAAATTTACCTGAGTTTATCGCTCTGGCCGGGAGGATTTCTGGAGAGAAGTTTTTTTAGTGAGATTTTCTTCTGATTCTTAATAATGTGATCTGACTGGCTATCTGACTGAAGAGTATCTCAAAAGGACGAGTTTATATATCTGTTCACTTTAACACAACCGAAAATTTCAATACAAGCGAAAATCTTTCAAAAATACGAAAATCTTTCAAAACAAACGAAAATCTTTCAAAACACGTTACGAGTGTTGATATTCATGTTCTACATTACTTCCCGCACTAAACACGGAGTGAGAAAAGTAATGTATTATAAGGATAATTATACAAGAAATAATACTAAAATACAAGTAATTTATACTTTGCAAATGGCAAACATATGCTAATTATGTCCACGAGACATAGTAGACCCCAATAAAACATTGTTTGAAGGCAAGAATAATATACAAGATATGTTTTAAAAAATATTCAAATACGATATAACTGGTAACACGCGATGATCGAGAGAATATATTATGTACAAATATTTGAATGCATTTGTAATACAATAATTGTTTATATATACAGAAAATAAAAGAGGACAAATTAAATCTATAAGGCATTATGGTTGGGTTATATCCGTTAAGATTATAAACAAACATAACAAACAGTGTGTTAAATACAAAAAATATTTATACATAATTATGGATGAAACAATTAAAATTATTCACAAGTTATCAGTTTATTTAATTAGGCAACATCGATATCGAACCTGTTTGAATCAGGCGAAGCTGTCTTAGTATAAGCGTTTCTAATTGTATCACATGTTTGACCGAATGGCGCACGGTGAAAATAGTTTTCAAAGCGGCTTTCAGTGGACGAGAGAAACATTGCTTGATATATATATAGAGGACGATTGGATCCCGGATAAGTTGCTTTGAAGTTGAGGTCATTTATTCTGAAAATTTCTTCCATACAGAAAAGAGAGAGGGTTTCACAGGAACCATATTAGGAATTCGAAAGGATCAAAGTTCGTAGTTGGAATCAAAAATGAATTTCTGACCATAATTCGAACTAACATATTGACGCAACTCAAATTCGTAAAGGAAGTTACATATTTATAGGCGAAGTTGCTTGAAATTAAGGACCCCTTTATTTGAAAAAATTTCTTCCTTTACATAAAAGGGAGAGGTCACGGAAATATTTAGAATTGAAAAGGAATCAGAGTTCGTAGTGGAATTTCAAAAATGAGTTTCTGCCTTAATCCAAACTTGAATGATTGAAAGAAATCCATTGCCGTGAATAAGGAATTTGCTATCTGTCTAGCGCAAGAATCTCGAAACTGTGATAGATGGTGGAAAAAGATGAAAAAACCATATCCAAATTAATGGTGGAGATGAGTGACACACCTCCGAATATAAACATAAGAAAATGTCGTGTCGAGAACTGAGTCATCGTTTGTTTTGAGTCATCACTTACGCGGAGTAGTTTATTGATTATGGCAGAATGATTTACGTAATAATTATATATTGTAAGTTTTCTCTTTTCATCCAGTTTTGTCGTTTGTGTTTTTTTTAGAAGGCGTTGATTAAGTATCTGGGTAGGTTCTCCCAGTAGCTTCAACACATAATATACGAGATAACTAGCGGAAATCAGCGAACTGCTACATGTTGTGCTACACTTATTTTGATGAGCAAGTCACCCTAAATCATAAGCCAGGCACTCAGCGATTAATTTAGAAATCCTATAATTTGAAGATATCTCTCGATGTTTTCTATATTCATAAGACATAAGTCAAAAAATATGACAAGAGTGCAAAATAAATGAAGTAACAATATTTCGCGGCTTAGTTCTTTTGTATATAGCTCATCTATCTCTTTCGTAGACGAATTGTAGTCACAGCCTTTTCCAGCGCGTTTTTCCACCCTTTTTTTTGTGAGTGAGGATTTGTGTTTGTGATTGGAATTCGAGTCGCAGCCTTTTCCATGAAGTTTATCGCTCTTGCCGGGAGGATTTCTGGAGGTGAAGTAGTATTTTTTATCTATGACGTCGGAGATAATCTCTCTAGCTTGATTCTTAATAATTTTGACTGACTGTTGAGTGACTAATCTCGACCTTAAAAGTGAGTTATCTGCCAGAGAAATGAGGCACCATGTAGTTTAATTAAAAAATAATCACTCACTTTGGACTTATGCACCGAATTATCGCTATATTCAGCTCGCGAGTGCTAACTTATAATTCATTGACCATAAAAATTTCTAGATATATAAATAATAAAAGGAAAAAAATATTACAAAAGTTCGATGGAATAACCAGGCATGTTAGCCTATCGTAAGTTTTTATCTTGTGACTATAATTGAGTGTATATATTTATAAGGTATATAATATTATATACTAATTTACACAAAAAAAAATTATAATGATATTGAAAAATAGATTGACAATTTAATTAAAAATTTTAAGCTATATATAGTATTTACACTTCATTATCTGTTACTTATTTTACATATATAGTATAAGCGGGGACTTATATTTAATATATTATGTAGAGGATCGCCTAAAATACTTCCATTTCACGCGTAGTGAGATAATAGTATATAGTAAATGGGCACATACATAGTTGAGGCTTTAATAATTAATATCACACAATATTAAGATAGATGTACAATAGCGAAAAATACATGTATAAAATTGAGCCGAAGAAGAGATTAAAGGAATTGAACTCTAGCATTCTTGAGATTGATAACCTCACACTCACGCATTGTTAAGAGCCAGCACGAATTAGAGAGGAACAAATATTGTACACTAGAGTCTATAACAACGTAGAAGCCAGTTCCTCCAGCCAATAAACTTGGATTCATAAGCAAGACTACTCTCTCTCACACCTAAATCAGAAGCGTTACCAAGACTTTCTCATGAACGCTAAATGACCCAGGTGTCCAAGCTGATCCACTCACTCCATCATAGAGTGTCTATAATAGCACAATTTATCTTATATAAAATTATATGAGGTAAAGAATGCGATCACATAACATGCTGCAATATAGATAAAGATATAATGAATTTATACATATAAATGAGAAGGTAAGAAATAACTAGCACTATCTCTGGTGATAATGACACTCATCCGCATGTGCGTGCGCGTGAGCGACAATATTAGCTCTAGGTTCTTTTATTACAACTGAGCCTATTTTGGAATCCCTTCCAAGCCAAAAAACTTGGATTTCCAAAACACTTATAAAGCAACAGATACCAAATCCGATCAGGAGCCGACAATCACCAGTGTACCAGCCTGTACCATACTCTCGTTCATTTATAATTTTTATGTATCTCGTTCTTCTTACTGTCCCTTCCCATTATTGATATTTACACTAAAATATAACAGAACGAGAGAAATTTAGGGACAGCTGGACAACCTCGGTGATGCGCCTTGACGGTTGAACTCGGTGTTGAGTTGTATAAGTTTCTTGAAATCCAATTTGTGTGTGTCTGGGAGGATGGAACTCACAGTCTCGTTCGGAATATAAGCACCGGGCATATTGTCCTCAGACGCGCAAACATCGCGCGCCCCTGGTTGAATGGTTCGCAATTCCCAGAGAAGGCAGTTGTATCTTTTACCCCTTCTCAATTATATGGTTGCTTCTTTACACATCTTATCTAATTGCGATTAATTATGCAATATTTACTCTACTAAAATATAGGAAGAACGAGAGTAGCCCGAACAGGATGGACAACTTGGTGTATTGTGCACTGACGGTAATCTCGGTTGCCAATTATAAGTGTTCATATAAATACCAGAGTTTTGGCTTGTGGAGCGCCACGTGGCCTCAGTTTGTGTGTCCCGAATTTATAGCACCGGGGTGGCAATTTATTTTGTCTCTCACGTCGCAAACATAGACTTTGGTTTGGTTGCACAATCCAGAGAAGGCAGTTCTCATATTCTTTACTTCAATCATAATATATGTTCTATCTTTAACATATATATTATATTATATATAATATAATATATATAAAATATTTTATATAATTATGTGTTAAATAAATAAATTAATTTATGATAATATATATATATAATTAATATATATTCTCCATCATTGACAAAGAGATTTAATATATATAATTTTGATAATAGTATAATATAAATAAATTTATTATAAAATAGATAATAAAATACATAAATTTTACAAATAATATTTTATTACCGTAATATAATATAATATACTATATTATTAATAATTTATATATAATAAGTAGTTTATATTTGTTCTATTGTTGCACATATTATAATCTTAGTACAATCAAAGTATTTTAAAAATTATATCGATAAAGCGACGCAAAAAAAAACAGGACTTAGACCTTTACTGAGCAAATTTAGTCTCTCTCGCACGTCAGAGATATCGCACGGTCTACATTGCAAACCGTTACTTATTGCCCTAAACTCATAAATTCCATTAGATCCATATGTCACCTCTGCTACAAGAAAACAAAATGCTCTTCCTAGGCCGTTAATCCATGATCTAATTCACTAAAGCAAATTTTAAGGGATGGAAAATGCTTTTTTATATGGGAAATAACGGGCATCGGTCACTATATATAGCTTTCCTTAACATCGGAAATTTTAATATTTTAAATTATAACATGTATTTTTAATTCTTAAACCTACTGAACCTTGACAACATATGAGAGCTGCTTAGATAACTAGTTAAAGCACTCGTTTATTATCGCCATCATATAATAGCTAACTCACAACTTGGTCCTGTTTATTAGAGATAATTGTACTCAACAATTGTCCAAACGTAATGATTATTGTGACCGCTACTTGGAAACCACTTCCATGATCGGAACCTTAGCGAAGCTGTAAGATGAGGAGGAAAAAATTGTAGTCAAAATTTATGCAAGAAGAATATGGCTTATTAAATAAGATTATGGAATGGATAATTTTATTGATTATTTTAATAAAATAAAGTTTCCAGCTAAATTTGATATTATAATATATTTTATTTTTATAAATTTTGAAAAGCTTAAATAGAGCCTGAATTTCATTTTTTAAATTGAAAATTATAAATTAAGAAGTTATTTTTGTTCTTTTCACACTATTTCAAGGTTTTTGGTAAAAATGTTTAAATGTATAAAAAGTTTTGAATGTCAATGGTCAAACTCAATGTTTTAGGATTATTTATAAAGAGGTTTATTTAACATTTGAGTAACCATATGCTAGGAATTAATTTGAGTAGGATATCTTTGCGACTCACATTTAGATCAAACAGAGAGCCTTCGACATACCCTTGAATCTATTACTGCCACCGTCTATATGGTAATAGTAATAGTAATTAGATAAAACATAAGTGAGTATACCGTCATTTTGTATTGCAATTTATAATGACCTTACATGGAGCAGAGCTAGTTTCATTTGATTATATTAAAGTAAACAATTATTAATGGTAATGAAATTTTTAGTTTGGCCCATGCGGGAACCTTTGATGAACTTGTTCTTTCATTAGTAAAAATGAAGGTAGGTTCAAAAAGTTGTGTTTTTGAGTTAGCGATCTTAACAATATATAATTTATACCAGAATCTCGTAAGGCGTAGGATATTATACCGGCCGGTGCTACTTCAATTAGCTTGTGATTTTTTCACCGTTTCATGTAAAAATCAGCAGCTTCTTTTTTTCTGGCTCAAAGAAGATTTCTTCTTTTAAATTGTCATCACTTGTCTTCGAATAATTTTCAACAACTTAACGTCTCATGCATTTTATATTCCCTAGCTATAACATCTTGAAATTTTTTTAATGCAACTCGTAAAAGTTTTTAAACTTAATATTCTCATATCATTCTGTCATATATTCATTAATTATATTTAGAAATATTTATGAAACTTAGTATGAAATCTTTTCATTGTATTTCTTATTTCCTAGGCACGAATAGTTTCTTCCACTGCAAAATATCTGAAACACTTCGGATACACATGCGAGTACGTAAAGGGAGATCCAATGATTTAGGTTCACTAAGCTAAGCCCAGATTTGCCCCCCACCCTAAAAATGGACATTAAATTCGCAAATTTTTAGCCAATTTTGATCATAGAAACAAACAAACTGTAGCTTATTTTTTTTTTTCCTCTAAAAAACGGTCGTTCAAGAGGTTTTCATTGGAAATATTTTGGTTTCAATTTCAATTTCAAATTTTTTCAAAACACCATGCTTTTTTGACATTTTTCAAATCCCCCAAACTCCCAGGATATAAGTTTAAATATAACTTCAACTTTATAATAATGCATAGGATGGGCTCCATTACCTACAAAGTCATGAAGTACTTTTTTGATATTTTTGAAGTTTGTGCTCAGCGTTGTCCAATTTCGAAACCCACTTTTTTGGATTTAAAAATGAAAATAAATTGCCAATATAT
>JABUQX010058017.1:0-24251 GCA_015478945.1 Trachelipus rathkii
AAGGAAGAGATGTCGTTATAATAATATTAGTGTAACGAAAAAATTAACGAGTTAAATTAACGGATTAACGAGCTTTATGACTGTCGTTAATGCTACTACCTTTTAATATTATTACATATTAATTTTATTAATTTATATTAATATTATAATTTAATTAAAATTTATTTTATTATATTATTATATTATATTAATAATTTATAATTAATATTATTAATAACTACTATATATTTATATTATATGATTATATTAATATTCTTATAATATATTATTTATCAATTATAATATATATAATTATAAATTTATAATTATATTATATATTTAATTATTTTAATATATTATATTATCATTTATTATTTAATTTACTATTTACTAATTATTGTGAATTTATTTATTTATTATATTAATTTTTTTATATTATAAATTATTTATTATATATAATTTATAATACGGATTTAAGCCACCAAAAGGACGGAAAATGGTTAGTATTAGTTGCTATGATAAGCTTATTAAGTACAAAGAATCTGGTAATCATATAGCGGGTGTAAACAAACAGGAATTAGGAGAAGGGTACGATAGCATATTCTTGATGACGCATGATTTAGAACTAGAATCGAGAGCCAATGAGAAGCGAGATAAGATAAGATAAGAGTAGAGTCAGGTATGATGAGTGGAGTACATGAGCAGCGTGACGATTAGAAATCTTGGAATATGTTTATGATGGTTCAAGTAATGTATGCTTTTATATATATGTAATTTATGAATTTTAGTTAACCATAACAACAAAAACCAGTATTTCTAGTTTTATTTAAGACAAAAATATAATACATAATAATATCACACCTAATAAATAATTAAGTAAATCTTACACAAAAATTTCTTGAGAATGAAAACTAATAAATTATGAAAAACTTAGAATGAAATTATATAATACAGAATAATAATAAACTCAGAAATAAATCAACTACACACTTACATAATAAAATATTATAAAACAAATGAATTCTTCTTTTAAAATAACTAATACGAACAACAAACAACAACTGAACAAATCCCACCATCCCCCTCCATCCGGCATAACAAACAAATCTACAGATCAACGAATATACTCAAACATAATAAAGTTTCAAACAACAAAATCAAATCAAATACAAATAATAACTAAATAAAATACATAACAACTAACTCAATAATGCCAATCCGATAAAATGAGTTTAATTTGCACATTTAATAATTAATAATAATAATAACTACATATTATCCACAATTACTATAAACTAACTATCAAATCACATAGATAATAAACAAAGATCAGCAAAAAATAACTTAACTCAAGGAGTATAAACAATATTATACCTAATAATACAGTAACAACCCATAGACACTAAATAATGAACATAAATGTAATTAACTCAATAAAACATGTGCATAATAGCTAATCTTGCTAGATGTACTAACCAGGGAGGAAGTTATATAATAGTACTCAGTTCACCAGAGTGAATATTTACTGTATGCACATTACTTCACTACGAAACTTCATGGATAGTGAGTTATAATAATAATAATAATGAGTTTGTTATATTTTACAATTTCACAATACCAACAGCCATAAATTGACCAATTACAAACTACACCCCACAATACAGTACATATAATCAAAACTGCACAAACACAATAAACAGAGTAATGTTACACACAAATCATTATTTATTATATATATAATACACACAATATCATAATAATAATAATAATAAATTAATAATAATAATAATAAAATAATAATATATAATAATGAATAATAATAATAAGATAATTAAATAATTTAATAATGCTAATAGATAATAAATTTTATTTAAACTAAATTAAATGTTATGCAAATAATAATAACAATAATTAGTAATAATAATAGATGAAAATAAGTATTAATAATAATAATAATAATAATAAAAATAATAAGTAAGTAATATGATCGTAACAATGGATACTACTAATAATAATAATTAATCAATTAGAGACGAAGAGATGAAGAGTAATGAGAATGAAGTAGAAAATAAGAGTAGACGAGAGAGAGTTGATATTGTAGAGAGAGAGAGATTTGAAATTAAGGAGAGAGAGAGAGATGTAAGAGAGAGAGAGAGAGAGAGAGAGAGAAGATAGATAGAAGAGTATTGAGTGAGAAGATGATATAGTAGTATGATGTAGAGATGAGAGAGAGATTGAAATGATTCAATGATGGCAGAAGATTTGATTGGACGAAAAAACCATATACCAAAAGCAATATATCACCCTTGCTTATGACTTATACGAAATGCTTTTTTTATTATCTTAGTTTTAGAGTATTAAGGGGCATAGGTTTAATCACAAACAAAGTCTACAGATAATAGTTGTGCCTCTCCCTATTTGGATCGAGAAGAATTCTCAATTAGGCACTCAATATGTAACTTGAGCTATTCAATGTGCAAGCATACCGATAGAATATTCAGTCTTTTATTTATGTTTATCTTTACAACTTTGATAATTTTATAATAAAAAATCTACTTTCTGATTGCTCTTAAAAATTTTTCTAATATGTAAAAATTTATTTAACTTGTTTGTGTGTTGTTGTTTTTCTAGACTTTTCTATGTAATATCAAACAGTTTCTTTCTTTCTGGTTCTTACGTCTTTCTTTCTTTCCTTTTTCTTTCTTCTTTTTCTAATTTCACAGCTTATTCCAAGGTTCCAATATTTTTTGTACTTGGATCTAGAAACTGTGACCTGAGCTTGAACCTTGGCTTGGTTATTCCGTTACACATTTTCTTTTATGTTATGCCTATGAATATTTGTTATTTCTATATCATTATACTTTTATATATATAGTATTTTTTATTTATTTTATTATTATATTTATCAAATATTTTTATTTATCTGATTGATTTTATCTTTTATATATATAAGTTATTATAGAATCTTTCTTTTTTAATTTATTAATATTATTTGAGGTAAGATAAATACGTTTTATTTTGTTATATTTTATTAACTAAAAAATATATATTATGATTATTTATTTATTTATATAATATTAATATTAAGGGTACCATCTAATATAAATAGGTATATCACAATATAAAAAGTCGTAAATAAGACAAATGTAACCACGTAAGAACTTAACCCGGGACATAGATTCCTATTTTGCAAGGAGTGAGAGAGGGGAGCAACCTTAATTGAGAAAGAATAATCAAATCAATAATAAATACCTGAGATTGGCTGGGAAACCCACCCAATAGGAGAATTTCAGTCTCGGGAATACTTACATCTTTTGGGTATTTTTACTGGTTTGCAAATCCAGGGTTGAAGTTAGAACGAGTCAAAGAGTAACAGGAGGACTTGATATTTTAGAATAAGAGGCAAGTAGGTATAAAAAATCCAGTAAAAGACAGCAGGGAAGAAGCATAAATGCGAATCGCAGAGCTCCCACGTTCGCAGCAGTAAGAGAGGTAGCCTGTGAAGAGCCTAGTCACTTTTCTCAACGCCGAACGAAACTTTTTGGAGTTGTTAAATACTTCAATCACAACCCAGGACTCTGGAACAGATATAAAGAGGTTAACAGCCATCCATTTGTTGGATTGGTCTGCTTAAATTATACATGAGTGGGCTTTGAGCCAGGATACACGGGCAAATACTGGTATGCGGAACAGAAGTAAAGCAAAAGTTAAACTAATCAGCCTCATATGAGTAATATTCGACAGCCACCCTTTGGTAACACCATATCTGGGAACCTCGTCCATTTCCTTGGTTATATATCACAGTATGAGGTAAAGTTAGATGTTTTAGCTGCGGTCAAGATCTACGTTTAAGGTCGGCAGATGAGATAAGTTATGTATGTAAACTATGGGGATCAGTTAATTAATCTTTTAGCTTTAGACTTAACCCTGTCCAAAAGAAGGGGACAACTCAGAACGCACGGCGAGATTTTGTAACAAACAAATTTGGTAATACTAGAATTATAACTTAGTACTACTATGACATAGTATGTCCGAGGAAGGAACTAGACTTATATTGAATATTGGAGTAAATTGTTCGTTATTTAGTAATGAAACAACGTAACAATTCAATTATAGCCTACCATGAATAATAGATATTAAGATTTTATATATATATATATATATATATATAATATAACTATATATAAATAACATACTATTATATATATATAATTACTTAACTTAGCTATCTTTTCGAGGCATGACCTATATAGTACATAAAATATACTCGCTGTTGGATCGTCTCGACGATAAATGTGATTAGAGAGTATTAATATAATTTATCCGAAGATTAAGTATATATATTATTAATATTGTTATTTATATTTTTACATTATATAGTATATATAATATATATAACTACTGAATAGTAACTAAGTTTGAGTATTATAGTACTTATATATCAGATAATAGGGGATAATTTATTATTTAGCCAAACTGGTTATTTTTTTATTGCATTTAAGAGGCTGTAGATTAGTATTGGTGCTTATTACCTTGCTTAGGCATTAAACAGATATTATTGAAAAATACACAACCACACTACATTAACCGATTCGCCAACAATTAATTGTAGAACCGAGAGTACTCATCTTATCATGAGAACTAAAGGAAGCCACTTTACAACCCACATTACATCTGCACTATAAAGTCGAGACCAGTGTCATGCGCACAGCAAGATATTCCCGGTCATGTTAAGCAGCATCATATGACGCAGTTCCTGACGGGCATTATGTCTCATAAGCAGAAGTGGGAAGCTCACTAAAGATCGTTATGTTGCAGGTCAGTTACAGACAACTGAGTCGAGAGAGAGAGACCGAGAGGAAGAGAGGAGAGAGAGAGAGTAAGCGAGAGAGAGGGAGAGAAAGAGAGTAGAGAGAGCAGAGAGAGAGAGAGCAGGAGAGAGAGAAGGAGAGAGACGACATCACGATAGCAGAACAATGGTCGCTAGACAAAGAGGAAGACAGAATGTTCATTAGCTGATTTATGAATTAGATGAGAAAGACGTCTTGATCTCTAATATTTATGAGACTAATTGCAACAAAGGACATTATTATATCGATTTAGGCGTCGGAGAGGTCTTTAGATAGCATGTCATATTATTTTACTCTAACGCAAAGTATGAGACCGTTTAATAAGGAATATTACACAACACGTTCACTAAGGGGTTTCATTTTCTAAGTCCGGATGTTCGGTTAACGATAGGGAAGAAAAACTACCAAGTTTAGGCAGAGTTGTTATAGTATATAAAGAGACGAGCAAACCGCCATTTGTATGTTAAGCTATTTGTTATTGAAGGGACTGGAAAAACGCTTAGTCGCTATATTTTGATATAACAAACTTATGTGGCCAACAAATTGTTAAATACATAGTGAGGGAGTGGGATCTATACTGAATAGTATGTACGCAAGGTTTCTGGTGTGGGTTACGTATCATTTCTCCCTAGTTTTAAGGGCACGCACATGCGAGTGGTACATTATTCTATATTGTATATTGTCGTGTCTGGGGCTCACTGTGACTTACCAATTCAGTAACTAAAACTATGAAACTATCAAAGTTCTATGATGATGTATGTGGACTTCATGTAATAATTCACATTTAAACTTAGTTAGATATCAAATATTTAGGATTATTAAGAGTATTACGCTAATGTTATTTACCACTATTATAATTATAATTACTGATAATTATAATAACGATAACTTACCCTATATACGTACCAGTATTATATAAATATCATTAATTCTGGACACTATGTAGTAGCTCTATCGATTCTCATTTGATTTTATACTCACGTCATTTCATGACTTATCTACAGTCTTCAATTTGAATACCTCCTTCGTTATTATTACATATACATATGATATAATTTCAGTTAAGTTACCTATCCGTCATTTACCCACTACTCTCGCTTATAGCATTTGTCATATATCTTTATTTATTTTTCATATCGATATACTTACTGGCTGGTTTAAATTAGAAGACCCTATTAGCTAAAATATTTAGGATTTTATGGGTTCATTATTTATGGTTGTGTTTATGAGTAGTCTAGATTTCAAATTCTCTTGGCATACTACGGATCCGGCTCTTTAGTTATACCATTCATTAAATTTGGTCCATAAATGATAGCAAATATGAGTCAACTAATGACTAAGTTGTCACATACATCAGTAAATGACTATAATCTTACTAACGATTAGGGTAATTTTCCATATAATATCTTAGAAAATATTGAGGAAAATGGAGTTTATTAATTCCACAGAAATGCTTGGAATTTATAGAGATACTCGACATTAATAGTACCTTCCAGAGTATGTCGTTTACGAAAGAATGTATTTATAAATTTATGGACTTGAGTTGTACATAGTTTAATAAAAAGACCTTTTTTTTTAACGTGAATAACTTTGATTTTGAAAATCCACAATTTGAAGTCATGTTTAAAATAATGATCTGATATATATATATTATTATTATATAAAATGTATCAGAATATATTATAAAAAATAGCTAATATAATTAATTACTAAAGAATGTAAATTAAAGCTCATAGATCACCTTTATATAATAACTTGGGGTGTATGCACTATAATATTCCTCATATATATATATACTTACTGGTTTCAGGTTATATTAATTATATATAATATTACATACCAAAGTGGCAGCAGATAACATTATTACGGGCGGACAGGGAGGAATCCGCATGGCAAAAACGACCAAATGAGTCTTCGAAGTTTAGGTTAGGATCCTGTACCAAATTATTTAGAAGTTCTCTCCTCAGACGCCTGGGTAATAAGGGTGGCTTTTGTTCCTCTGTAAGACGTGTGAATTTATCTTTATAAAAAAAAATATATACTATGTGAGGAGATAAGTCAATTTAGAGACGTGGGGAAGCGGTTAGTTAAATGAGTTTGATAAAATCCTAGCAGGGAAAACAACTGACGGAGGTAAACATAAAAAAACATCCCGACACCAAACAAACTGAAACGTAAGAAAGATATGTCCAAATAGATTACAAAATGCCTAACTAAGTTTCTAGAACTCTCATTTGCAAACATACTGTTCTTCATCTACTGCTTTTTGAAGTTTTGAATCGCATATTTATTCAAATGTGGTTAAGAATGGCGTTGTGTTACATATAGAGTCGGGGATGCTGACTCTACTTGATAAAATTTGTATGGTATGGATTCTTGGAATAGAACCGTTTTACTTTGGACTGAATCAACAGGGGTATTAGCTAATACAGGGCATATTATAATAGAATCTTACATAGGGGAGGAATAACGTTGTTTGGAGTTGGAGAAAAATATGAGGAGGGAGAAAGGCTGATAGATCTCTCAATGAGAAATGGATTGGCTATTTTGCAGCTCTAAAGCTGTTTATCCTATGGAAAAACAGACCGTCAAGCTGAGCGTTTGGGATGGATATCATTCATAAAAATATATTCAACATATGGTTCTATTAGGTGCTGCCTATTTACAGACACATGAGCTAAATAGCCTAAATTTCACTAAAGTAATAATTATTCACATAGATTATTAGTAAGATCACTGAAGCCCCACGGAGAGGGCTCACAATAGCTGAAGAACTCCTTTCCCTCATATTATTATATATATATATAATATATATAATATATTATATATATATAATATATATATAATAATATATATAATAAATATATATATAAATAACAATATATATATAAATATATATATATTATATATATATAAATTAATTTATTAATATATATATATTTTATAATAATATATAATAATATAAGTATATATAATATTAGATATATAATATATAATATATAATTTTATAATATATATATAATATATATATATAATATATATATATATATATATATTTATATATATATTAATAATAATAATAATATATTATATAAATATAATAATATATAATTATATTTATATAGATATATATTATATATATATATATATATATAATATTATATATATATATAAATATATGTATATAATAATATATATATATAATAATATAAGTATATATATATAATATAGTATTAAAATAAATTATATTATATAAATATATATGGTTGAATTATGTTCATAATTTTTAGTTATTCTTCTTTCATAGTGTGTTCTGTTTTCAATTAAGTGCTTTCCCCGTTGTAATTGTTTTATAATATTATAGTTTATAATTTAATGAAATTGGATCATCCTTATTAAAGATAAGTTATAGTTTTATTTTGTTTTTGAAACTTTTATTAATTTAGATAATCATATTTTCCTTCAGAAACCCAATTTTTTAGCCCCCCCCCCCCCATTTTTACTTTTTCACTTTTCGTCTTTTTACTTTAGTTTTTTTTTAGTGTTTATTTTTTTTTATTATTTTTAAAAGGGTTTTGGCACCACAACTTACGTATTTGGTTACATATTGTTTTTAATTATACTTATTAGTTTATGTTGAATAATTGTAATTTTTTTTTGTTCTTTTTTTTTTTTTTTTCAATTTTTTTTTTTTTTTTTTTTTCGTAAATTGTTAGGGCTGTGTGTGGTGAAAAAGTGCTAATAAACTTAACTTTCTTAATTTTTCAATTATACTTATTTGTAAATAAGGGTTTGAGAGAGGCATTTTAGATCGCATTTACGCCGTTTTTTTAGTGAGGAATATTTAATTTCCATTTGAACTTTCGAAGTCTTATTTCTATTGAAATGGGGTCTGTTTTTAGGTCTGCCTCTCAAGAGGGGGTTCATGAGTATTGTTTGTTCGCTGATGGAGTGGAAGGTTTTGAATGGATTCGGTTAGAGAACATATTTGTATGGTTTTCCATTCGATTTATGCTGGCGTGTTGAAGATGTTTTCGTACTGGGCGCCAAAGAGTAATCGATTGTTTAGATCGAGGGGTCTTGCTTTTCTCTTACAACGTGCTCTGGTTGACTTTTTTAGCTTGAAAAATATAATCGAAGGGCTTTTAACCACCCCCAAGAAATCATTATCAATTATTTAAAATTCGTCGACTGAAAATCAAAAATTACCGTCGTTGTAAGTTCGCGGGGCTTTCTCTTCATCAAACAGTTTTTCGAGCGGTGGCCAGTCAATGGGCTCAATTGGTACGACGCCTCCGTGAGAGTTACCCTACTCGCCGTTCCTCTTAACACATTTTCTTCGACCACACCTTTGGCTTGTCCACTATTGTTCTCGGAGGAACACCAGCCCGCTTGCTTCAACATTTACTTACTGGCGGTTCGGCGTCCTCATGATCCTGTAATTATTATTGATTCGTTTAAATAATTTATTAATAATTTTAAATTTTATTTAAATTTTTCATCATCATTTAATTTCAATTTTTGTATTAAATTTATTTATTTATTTATTTATTTATTTTATTTATTTACTATTTTTTATTTTAATTAAATATTTTTATTATTAATTATTATTATTATTAGTATTCATCAATTTTATCTATCTAAAAATGAATAGTCTTGTTTATTATCTCTGAAGTATTATTATACTTATTATTACTTATCAATTATATACTCTCATCACATGTAATGCATTGAAGAAGTGGGTAATATACGTAAATATTAAATTAATTATTTATTTCATATTTTCACTATTTTATTGGTGTTATGGAATTTTTTACTGTTATTGCCATGTTTAATTAACTATTTATTTTCATTTCTATAATTTATTATAT
This sequence comes from Trachelipus rathkii, assembly GCA_015478945.1. Taxonomy (NCBI): domain Eukaryota; kingdom Metazoa; phylum Arthropoda; class Malacostraca; order Isopoda; family Trachelipodidae; genus Trachelipus; species Trachelipus rathkii. Next base: position 9,701 of record JABUQX010058017.1, read on the forward strand.
TATTGATTATTCATTATTAGTATTATTATTTATTAATTATTATTATAATAATTTCTTTTTCTCTTCTCATTATTATTACATTTATTATTATTTATTATTTCTTATTATTTATTGGATCTCTAAATCGGGTTAGTTTACTTCCTATACAGAAATCCGAATTTCACGCATTTCATTTTTCATTTTTTATATTTGAAAATATTCTTACTAATATACTTTATTATTATCTCTATTTACTAAGTAAATTGACTGGGGTATAATAATTTATTTTTTCATTGATTAATTCCAATTGGGGAGGTTAAGGGGATCTCCTTACTTAAATGGGTTCAAATTGGTACAACATAATTATTGTTAATTATTATTTATATCTATATTATTTACTATATCTCCCGGGTTTAGGACTTATTGCGTATAGCTTTAAAAGACAATTCTGGCCGCGCGGCATAAGGTGTGAATTCAACCCATAGGAGAATCGGGCTTGGATCTCATTCTCATACTTGGACTTTATCTTAAGGCTGAGGAGGGAAGACCGCCGAAATCAATTATTCGGAGGTTTTAACTCTAATATAAGTCGTGAGATTTCCTTGGAAGCCAAATCAAATTTAAGAGCCACACGACATTCCCAGATCGGTGCGCCCGAGCATACAAATTATATGCTGGAAAGGCACACTTACCGGCCTTATTGTGTCAGCCACCTATCCTCTCTCTTCATAGCCGTCAAATGTACCAAAACCAAAATCTCTGAATATCGGCCTCCTATGGGGAAAATCCTGCATACCAACGAAGTGCTTAGAATATCTGCTTTCTCTAATAAGATTGGTTGACACCATGACGTGCGCTGAATATTCTGGAAGCAAACATGAAGGCATTTTCATCCCTTGTCGGCAATCCGGAGTCGGCTAAGAGTTCGGATTCGGATATTGACGCGTTTTTTTTCATCGGCGGCCTACAGGATGTTCGGGGATTCAGAATATCGGAAAGTCCGTGCAAAACCTTTGATCGGGGACGTTCGATCTAGGGGCATATGCGTGAGAATGGCTTGCTGGGTGTGGCTGCGTCTTGGACGCTGCAAAAGCTAAAGTCTGGGAAAAATCTGAACTGGTTTGTAAGGTTGTTTTTGTAGTTAACCGGCTGTATAACTTGGGACTTTCTTTGTCCAGATAAGGGTGGGGATTGATCGGGTTTGGAACAGGGGGATCAGCAGTCATCCTTCTTCGACTACGAACTCATAAATCTTTCTCTCGATCCACACATTCATAAATCCAATTATAGGTCGAATCGTGCTTGTCTCGCTGGCCATTTCAGGCAGAGACAGTGCGTAGGGATGTTGATAAAATTCCGTCCTATTCATCACTTGTAAGTCCTGCTAATTGAATTTCATTCAGCAGAAATCGTGCAGGATACCTTCTTCGACGAGCAAAGGTCAGTGCTTCATATCACAAACGATAAGGCGCTAACTCTCCTTGTTCTCTCTAGCTGATAATCTTTTCTGGCCTCTATTGCAAAAACGAAATCTACAATTCTGTAATATCATCTTCTTTTCCCTCATTTAATGTCGATTATTCCCCCTTATTCGATCTGACTGGTTCTGTATGCTAATGTCCTCCAACTGTAAAAAGCCAATCTCTTCGGCCTCCTGTTTTCTCCTTTTAAAAACTCAAACCTGGAAGAGGCGAATTTCTATGGTACATTCCTTCATCCTCCATCTGCTAACTGCTACTGCGTACGGTTCTATTAATATACGAACTAAATGGCGAGCTTTGTGCCTGTGAATTGATTACAGTTTGATCGGTCAATGGGTCTGTCCGTGGAAAGTTCCTATAACGAATCTTGGAAAGGGGCGGGTGGCCCGGATGGCATTCCTTATCCCGAGTTTTGAGGGAAAAAACAGTAAGTATAAGACTTATCCGTAGTTATAATCTCGCTCGCTTAGACGCCCCGGTCAAAACTATATTCTCTAAAGGCTCAATATCTACACTTTTCCCATCAGTGTTGGAAGCAACGCAACAGAATGTCCAGAAGGCCGCTGATTGGGGTAAAAAAGTGAAAAGTCCGGGCTTCCTTGATTCTTGGGCATCTATTGGCCCTAAAGTACTCGTTACTTGGTATTCTAATATCTACGATCTTTTGAAACTCGCTCCCTCAAGAACAGCTCAATCTCACTGATTCTTCAAGTCTCTGGAATCTCATGTCATTATATTTCCTCCTGGATCGCCATATACGTCGCGAGGGAAGAAGGGCTTGTCGGGCGGCTCTGATTTTGTCTATAATGACGGCGATATCACTTTCCCTAATCTAATCCGATTTAATGTTTCCCGCCTTAGGAACTAAGCGGTGGAGCCTTGCGTGGTGGCGCTTGACATGTGACATATCCAAAGCAATTTGACCAGATATAGCATGCGTCATTGCTCTCCAAGCTCCTTTTGGGTTCCTCCTATCTCTTGCTTACTTAATTTCATATTTCTTTCAAATAGCTCAATATCGGCTTTGTTGATGACGACTTCTTCTTCTTTTCTGTCAAAGTGTGTTCTCAGGGTCCTGCTTATTCCACTTTATTGGCTGACTTTATTATATCTTGTCACCCTCAACATTCTGCATTCACTCTGTTATGCTGATGACTCGACCTGTAATCATGCTCTTCACTCAGGAATTCGCTAAGCTCTTTTACTTATCTAGAATGTGGCCTGGTACTTAATCTTGTGCCGGATTGATTCTAATGCTGAATAAATGTGTGATTATAGAAATTTCCGGTGGTTCGAGTCTGAACCTTGTGAAATCAATTCTTAAAGAATCAACTTCTACGAATTTCCTCTCTAGCTACACTTCATCAACGTGTTCCTAGCTTGTATCGAGCGGTTCCTTCGTCTCTCTAGTTGAACATAATATAAGTCCATCCGTGCTTAACATAAACAAGAAAGATGTCTGAAACCTCACATCACAAACGGTTGCTAAGGCGGCTCAAAGAACTGGAAGTTGTTAGACTCGATAACTTTTGTCCTCTATATCTCGAGTTACCGCTATACAGAAGGGGTCATCCAGCACTTGTAAATGATACCGGGACTAGTACTCTATATTCTGGAGGGCTAACTGATTTCAGCGACCCCGCTTTTGGAAAGGGGCGAGTCAGAGGCAAAAAAGGCCACCATTCACAGGCTTTGACAACGTTTGGTGGTATTTCCATTCACTTTGACCGTTCTACTATCTTTGCGTGAGCCGGCATGTGTCTTATCCCTCTACTTTCCTCATAGGTACCTTACAACGAGCGGGCGCGTCTCGGGGAGCATATCATCATCGTCGTACCACGCCTTTGCGTCGCCCTAGAACTAGGTGCTGTTCTGCACATGAGTTTGGTGTTGATGTATCTCCTCCAGTAGCAAGTGTCAGCGAAATGAGCTGCTGGGTCCTTACGCGTTTCCTGCCACAGGGCGTCTGTGGGATGCCTTCTCTCCGGTTTTCAATACTGGCATTGAAATTCCCAGCATGTCAAACTGCGGGCTAGTGCTCAATCATTCGTATTTTGTTGAGTTGGTTGAAAGTTCTGAATAGTGGAAAACACCCCTCCCTGGAATAGGGGGGTCTGTCCCGTTGAGCTGTGGTGACACTGTAAATATATATATACGTATATAATATTAGATATATATAATATATATATAATAAATATATAATATATATAAATATTATATATATATATATTTATAGAATATATAGAGATAAATTATATATATATATATAGTATATTAATATAGTATATTAAAGATATATTAGATTGGTTTTTTTACAAATGCGCTTACACATATTACTTAAAGTAGTAAAAACAATAACATGGAAGAATGGAATGACCTAGAGTTAACTATAGTTGTTGCAATGCATGACTACGGTTTAAATTGCTTGCACTGAGTGATTAGGTCCTGTAGAAAACAATTTTACGAACCCATAGGAGTAAAGGATACGTTCCCACCAGAAGCGAATGGAAGGAAGTAAAAAGGCATGCGGGGTGGGGAGTCTTTTATGGGTATAAATCTGCTTTAAACTCGGGATGTAGCTGGCAATTAAAAAAACATTTAATTACAATAGAATTGGCACAAAACAGTCAAAAGTAAAATTAATCTAGCCCCCTCAATCACCTACCAACACTGTGAATAATGGCTAATGCGGGGGCGGGTGGCTTTTGAACTGCTTTTAGCTGGCTTAGACTGGGTGGGTGCTTGACTGGGCTTTAATAGCTTGGCTCCGTTACACTCTAAGGTCTGGTAAACAACGAATTTTAGTTACAAAACCATAATATTTTTTAATAACAAAAAATGAAAAAAAAAAAATAAAAAAAAGATAAAAAATGAGAATAAATTAAAAAAAATTAAAAAATAAAAAATAAAATTACCTTAAAAATAAAAAAAAATAAAGATAAATAAATAACTTTAAACAAAAAAGAAAATAAAAATAATCTAAGAATTTAAAAAAAATAATAATAAAATAATATAATAATAATAATAAAAAAATAATAATAATAATAATAAAATATATAAATATATATATATAATAATAACAAATAATCGTATAATAAAACATATTATTGAATATGTATAGAAACAAATATTAAATAATAATTAATTAAGAGAGTAAAATATAGTATAAAATATAATAATAAATAATAATAAAGTATAATTAATATGGTAATATTGTGGATTCGAATTATATTATCACGCTACTGTAGGACGTTGTGGTAGAGTCTGTGTGTTGTGTTTGGTGTGTGTGCGTTGTGTGATATGTATACCACCTAACAACTCATGTAACCATTTCATAGTGGGCAGTCAGAGTAACCGGAGGGTAATGTGGAAAATGATCGGCTCTTCTGCATGCGTACCCCGGATGGCTCGAGTGTGTGGGCGTACACGTTCTTAGGGTCAGAGTTGTTTATAATATTGTTCATGAGTTTGGCTGCTGTTCTGGTGAGAAGGCGTATCTGACCGTTGAACGTTGGACGAAGGAATATGGGATAAGGAAGTAGATGAGAGTTATACATGTAATAAAGAGTAATGGAGATATAAGAATATTGGTTGTGATTGTAGACGTGTAGATGCTGCTTTCGTGGATGTTGTTATTGTTGTGTTAGTCTTGTGTTGTTGAAATGTTGAGTTTGTTGTTGTTGTTTTGTTTGATTGTTGGGTTGTTTGTTAGGTTGCTGTGTTAATTGATGAGATTGGTTATTATAGTGCTTGATTCTTTCTTGATTCTGTAAGGACTTATATGAGGTTCACTATTATCTTGTCCTTCCAGATGTAGGTACGTCCCTATGGTAAGAAGAAATAGAATGACTATTCCGTATAATAGACGCAAACTATAGATAGTGAAGACCTACCTCTCTCCCGATACCTCGTTCTCTGTCGTCATCTCTCACCTCTCTCCCGATTCGTCCACGCGTCTCTTTTCTGCTCGTGCCGAGTCGTCGGTCGGTAACTGTGCTCTCTCCTGTCAATCTTCCCACAACCTCTCTTCTCTCTCTCTATCCTCTCTCGAATGTGGTCGCTCGCGTGCTCTGGGGCCGTCCTTGCCTCACTCTTCGGCCAATACGCCCACCGTCATTTCCAACTAATGACCAGAGCCGCGCAGAGCAGGCAATGGCCGCGAGTTGTGTAGGAGTTACCTGCGTGCGGCAGTGGGCGGTGACTGGAAGGTGGCTGGGCGTAGTGGGCAGGTCTCGCGCCTCGTATGAGCTTATGCGTGGCATCCTCTCTCTTCTCTCAGCCCTCTTCTCTCTCTCCCATTTAGGGGATAATTAGTATTCCACGTTTTGGGCCGTCCTTTATTGGTGTTAAATCGGTCATATATTAATCGGATAATAATATAATAATAAAATAATAAAATAGGAAGAGTTCAATCAATGAATAATAATAAATTGAATAAACATAATAATAATCTCATGAATGGAGTATATAGAGATGATGATTAATGAATGAATTATACAGATGAATTGAATGAAGTTTTATTAGATAGAAATAATAGTAATATAAAATAATAATGACTAAGCAAAGAGAGGGCGAGGCGTGTAGTATTCAGATATTGTGTGTAAGATGCGGTGTCTCCAAGGATCCCTTACGCGAAGAGCTTAGAGTGCGGTAGGACTTTTGGGGTTTCATGAAACTAACGCATCAGAGGTGTTTGGGCTGTAGTTAGAACCGGTGGTACGCGGAAGCACTCCTACGGGCTCCGGAACAAAGTGTATGTGATATATAACAAAACTAAAGGATTTGATAAAAAGATTGATAATAACTAGTTATAGGGGGTAAAAGCGAGATAATGTCGTGTTTTTAATGAATAGATGTAAAAAATTATATAGCAGTTATAGATTATACAGATAGATACGAAGATTTTGGGCGGCGTAATGGATCAATGGAGGGGGATATAATGAATATAATTGGGGAGATAATAAGGGGAACTGAAGTAATAATGAATAATAAATGGGGCCCACCCCCACTGAATAGATAATCGAACGGGAAAGGAGGGTGGAGGGGGGGGGCGGGTCGTAGGTAGGTCGACATTTTTTTGGTAGGACGCTTGTTATGAAGAGACAACTCACGGCGGAGATGGCGTTGAGTGGGACTGCGTCATTCAGACTAAGCTTCGTGGTGGGATACGGGGGGGGGGCGATGGCATAACCCGTATAAAACCCAGGCTTTTTCAACGAAGAATTAGTGGGAAAAGAAAAACTCCCGACTTGCAATCAAGGAAGTGAAAGGAGAAAAAGTGTAGCAGAATAAGGTCTAAGATAAGTGTTATTTAATAAAAATTTAAAACTGTGCGGTAAATTAAAAAAAATATATATTTTGTAATGGTAAAATTTTAAAGCAATTTTTAAAATTTTTTTTTAAAACTTAGAAAAAAATTTTTTAGTGCTTAGACTTTATTTCAAAATTTGGTTAGACTCAAACAAAATTTTCTATCTTACAAATTATAGGAAAAATATTTGAAAAGTGATTTGTATTTTTAATTATAGTCTTACGAAAATTTTTATTACAAAAGAAATTTTTTTAGTTGATATTTATTTAAAAATTTTTTTTTTGTAAGTTGTGAAACCAATGAAATTTTTTTTTAATTTTGAGACTTTTGCATGTTTGAAATTTATTTTTCAAATTTTAAGAAATTTTTCATAAAACTTAAAATCCATAAAACGTAAATACAAATTATTCTTCTCTCTCATTTTCACACTCATTTATTTCAATGTTAAAATTTCTTTTATTGAGTTTAATGCATACTTTAATAAATAATTATTCATACAAATGAATTCAATAAACAATTTTGAATTTGAGTGCTCATTGTGTTTTCTGGATTCTGTGGAAATTAAGAAAAATATTTGTTTTACATATTGTACATAATCTTCGCTGTCTCGTGAAGCCTGATAGTGGATTTTTCTTATTGTGACGATTTCTCACAGGGGGTATAAAGGGGACGGTAAAAGGGGGTGGGGACTTTCTTTAAAACTTGCGTCATGCTCTTCTACTTTTCTGTTAAGGTGTATGCTACGCACCTCACCCCCAATCTGAAGATAGGAGGAGGAAGATGATGATAATAATAATAATATTCTACAATTTTAAAAAGCAATTAGCATGTTTTTCCTAACTTTCAAGTTTATGGATAATATTGTTGTACACAAATATATTTTGTGGTAATGTCCAAGAAAGTTCTCCAACCACTGGTTTTACACTGTACCTTATAGCAAGTAATATGCTTTTGTCAATAAAACAATGAAACAATTCTCATTTAAATTATATGTCTAAAGAGTAAAATGGGGATTCTAGAATGTCCTGGATAATTTGAGCAGAAGCAGAGTTTCACGTCAAAACTCAAATAATTTGTAACTGAAATATCACCTTAGTTAAGTAAATATATAATTCAATTTCCCTTGACAATAGAAACAACTACAGTAAGTAGTGAACCCCCAATTAAGGGACAGGTTCGTTGGCTACAAAAATAAGCTAATCTAATCTACAAAAGTAAAAGTAAAAAAAAAAATAATAACTTACAAGTTCCGGTCGCTTGGGTTGTGGATTAACAAGTGTTTCTTTGTGCCTATTGACTTTGGTTAAATGATCCTTCATATGCATGATAAGAGGCACCATTTCAGAAGTTAAACCAGCAGCTAATATATGCTTTATGTCCTGTCGGTGAAAAAAAAGAAGCATTTAAAATGTAAATCTAAATAATAAAATAGTGATGGAATAATGAATCGGAATCTCCAATCTGCAAAGACTATGAATTTTCATGGATTCGGAAAAGAATATTATTTTGCTAGAATCGGAATTGGAAATTATTTTGGCTTCGTACGATGAATAAGAGTCGTCATCGAGAATCGGAAGAATCGGCAATATTTTTGGAATTGGCATTGGAAATTTTAGTTCTAGAATCTCCTAGAATGAGCACCGGAAATTTTCTCATCGTCCCATCACTACAATTAAGTAAAATTATAAATAAGAAAAATTTTTCTTGATATCAGATATTAAAATATGGAAAAATTGAAAATTTTATTAATTAAATACTTCGTATTACCGTTTCAATTTTGTCTTCTTTCTTTTTCACATGTTCTAAAGGAGCTGACGCTTCTCTAGCACGGGTTTTTTCTTCTAAAAGGTTTTTTAGATCGTGACCATTCATCTGTCTTTTTGGAACGTTCTCTAAAATGTTGAGAATCTCTTCAATATGTTTACATTTTACAAGAGTGTCATAAACACTTCTTGGAAGAGGATCTTTCAATCTGGACAACAAAATCCCCTAGGGAAGTATCAAAAAGTAACTTTAGATCGATTTTTACCAGACCCTTACACATTGTGTAATATAAAATAAGTTAAAGGTGGGCGTGGGGATTTCCAGGTTTGAAGTGGGCCATTCTCACAAACACGCAGAAAAGCAGATTTATTAACTCAGCTTTTAGCTGTCTCTACAACTTGACGTTTTTTACCACTCGCCACCCACCACCCCTTCCAACTATTTGCTTTTCTCACTACTACCAAATACCTCTTCTCATAGTCCTGTGAAAACCCTCGTCTCTTTCAATAACACCAAATTTTAACCTTCCTCTAAAATTTACGCTTCTTGCTTCAAAAATTTCAACATTACAAATTTAGAACTCTTAAAAAGATACGATTTTATTGAACCTAATATTCAACATTTGAAATTATTATGGAGATTGAATCTTAAAAATTGAGTATTTAAACGGAATATTTATCAGCAATTGAAAAAAATAAATGTGTTTCATTGAAATGCATATAAATGAATACAAGGAAAAAATGTTTAATTTATTATTATGTTTTTAGGTGGTCTTAAATTGGCACCGCTCTCTCCTCGCTACACATCGCACCAATCTCTCACTATTTCAGTCTTTTCACTCATACCCAACATACCTTTCCATTCACCGTCTGTTGCAACAACCCTCCGGTTCTTCAACTACACAACAACTTCTCTTAACTCAAAAATTACGCTTTTTCTTAAATTTTCAACTTACAACAAATTTAGAACTTTAAAAGTACGATTTCCTAAATAATTTCAACATTTGAAAAATTATTTTTGGTGAATCTTAAAATTAAGTTTTTAAACGGGAAATGTCAGACATTTTGAAAAAAAATAATGGTTCATTAAATTGCAATTTCAAAAAGCAGAAAAGAGAATTTATTAATTGTTTTAGGTGTCTTAAACTTTGACGTTTTTTAAAGAAATTTTAAATATTATGTTTTTATTAATACCAAATATTCATTACCGTTAAAACCATGTTTTAATAAAAAATTTTAACTTCTAAAAAATACTCTTTTTATTCTTTAAATTTCACATTACAAAAATTTAGAACTCTATAAAGTACGATTTTTCCTAAATTTATCAAACCATTGAAATACTATTTGATATAAATCTGGTATAAAAATTGAAGAGTTTTTAACTCCCGATTTCAGCATTTGAAAATATTATACTCGCGTGCGTCTTCATCTCCTACACCATCGGCCCAAATTTCCACAACAAAGCCAGAAAACGCAACGAATTTACTCTCCAATAAGTTCTTTACGCTCCCCTCCGTCCCTTACAATTCCGACAGTTCTTTCTTCGTGAAACTTCCTCCAATATTCTGTTTTCTACTATACCAAACCCTACCTTCCCTTAGTGTGACAACCACCCTGATCTTTAATCACCAAACAACTCTCTCTACTATTCATAAAATTACGAACTTTTTTAGCTTAAATATATGTCAACAAAATTAACAAAATAAAAATAGAAACATTCTTAAAAGATAGTAATATTTTCACTAAAAAAATAATTAAAAAAACATATCTCTACACACTCCATTGACTTTTGAAATACTTTAAATTTGTTTCAGTTTTAACGAATTTCGAGCATTTGATATAAAATTTAAGGGGTGGTGTTTCATTGAAATGCGTATTGTCAAAAAGCAAGAAAAAGTTAATTACTAAATATTAGTTTTTTAGCGTTGTTCTTAATATTGACGTTTGTTAAATGTGGATAATGCAAGTTAGTTGTCACCCGCTCTTTATTATACCTAAATTATTTTCTTATTAGTTTAGTAAATATATATATATCCTGTATTTAATAAAAAAATTTTAAAACTCTCTAAAAATTTCACGCTTTTAGCTTTAAATTTTCAACAAATTACAAAATATAAGAACTCTTAAAAAGTACGATTTCTCCTAAAGGTTATCAAACATTTTAGAAATTAACATAAATGTTAATTCTTTTTAAATTATTAAGTTTTTTAAACGGTATTTTCAGGCATTTGAAAAATTATTTAATGTTGTTTTCATTGAAAATAATGCAATTTCAAAAAGTCAGAAAAGATTGATAGTTTTTTTAGTTATATTTGTTTTTAGGTTGTCTTATTATATTGATCGTTTTTTTTAATGAGGAGAGTGTGTTAAGTAGTGTTCGTTGGAGTTATACCATATATATTTCTTGTATTGTTATTAAAACCTGTTTTAAATAAAAATTTATAAACTTCTAAAAATTATTTTTTGAAAAATATATTCACATTACAAATTTAGACTCTTAAAAGTACGATTTTTCCAAATTCAACAATTTGAAATATTTTTTTGGTAAATCTTAAAAATTGAGTTTTTAACGGTATTTTCAGATTGAAAAAAAATAATTAGTTTCATTGAAATGCTATTTCAAAAAGCAGAAAAAAGTGAATTTATTAATATTACGTGTTCTAAAATTAATAAGTTTTAATGAAATTTTCAATATTTGTTTTTTATATACCAAATATTTCATTAGTTGTGAAAACCTGTTTTAAATAAAAAATTTATACTTCTAAAAAATTACGCTTTTCTGCCAAATTTCATCTTACCAAAATTTAGAACTCTTAACAATACGATTTTTCCTAAATTTCAAACATTTGAAATTATTTGGTAAATCTTAAAATTTGGTTTTTAACATATAAAAGCAATATTTGAAAAAAATAATTGTTATTAATTGAATGCAATTTCAAAAAGCAAGAAAAAGCCTAATTTATTATAGATTTTAGTGATCTTAAATTAGACGTTTTTAATGACTTGAAAATATTTGTTTATACACCAATGGTCGAATTAAGTTTGAATACATATTTTAAATATTTCCCCAGCCCCTATCTAAAGTTACGCTTTATCTTAAACTTTTCACATTACAAATTTAGAACTCTTAAAAGTACGATTTTTCCTAAATTATCAACATTGAAATTATATTGGTCAAAGGGCAGAAGCCACAACTTGAATAATTTAAACGAATATTTTCAGCATTTGAAAAATAATGATGTATTCATGGAAAAGCACATTCAAACCAAGCCAGAAACCCCAGTCTAATTCTATTAATTGTTTTACCGCTGTTCTTACCAATTGACCGTTCTTCCTAATGAAATCCCTTCAATATTTCGTTTTTCTTATAAACCAAATATTCATTAGTTGTTGAAGAAAATGCTTTTAAATAAAAAAATTTTAATCTTCTAAAAAATTACGCTTTTTCTTAAATTTTCACCAAAAAAAATTTAGAACTCTTTAAAAGTACGATTTTTTCAAAAAAATAAAAAATTCAACATTTGAAATTATTTCGGTAAATCTTAAAATTGAGTTTTTAACGGTATCAGCATTTGGTGAAAAATATAATGTGTTTCATATGAATGCAAATTTCAAAAAGCAGAAAAGGAGAATTTATTAATTGTTTTAAGTGTCTAAAAAGCTGAAAGTTTTTTTAATTGATTATATTTTAAAAATATTTGTTTTTTATTTTTTTATTTTGTGATACCGGAGAGAAGTGATGTTCGGATTAGTTGTGAAAGCCTATTTTAATAAAAAATTTTTTAACTTTTCTATTCCACAAACCTTCCACACAAGCTTTTCTTAAATTTTCAACATTACAAATTTAGAACACTCTTAAAAGTACGATTTCCTCAAATCTTCCACACACACTTCTGAACCATAACTTGTTAAATCTTAAATTGAAATTTTCACGTAGTTTTCAAATATCTTGAAAAAAATAAATTTGTGATTCTGCCATCTGAATCTGAATATAAAAAGTGTATTTTTTTGATATATTTTAGATAAATTCTTAAAATGGTTTTTGAGGTGAAATTCATAAATAATTGTTTTTAAAATATAACCAAATATTTCAAATAGTTGTGAAAACACATATTATTTAAAAAAAAAATATTTATAAACTTTCTCTAAATTAACGCTTTTGCTTAAAATTTTCACAATTAAACAATGACCACTTAAAAGTACGATTAATTATCCAATAAATTGTTCAAACAATAATGAAATATATTTTGGTAAATCTTAAATTGAGTTATTTAACGGAAATATTTCAGCATTATAGAAAAATAATGAAATGATTTCATTTGAAATAGCATATTTCAAAAAGCAGAAAAGTTAATTTATTAATAGAGAATTTTAGTTCCTGTCTTAAATTGACGTTTGTAAATGAAATTCAAATATATTTAGTAAATTTAATATAACCCAAAATATTTACAACCTTATTTATGTTATTGTGAAAACCTGTGTGTTAAAATAAAAAAATTATTAACTTCTAAAATATACGCTTTTCTTAAATATTTCACATTGCATAGATTAGAAACGTTTAAAGCGTAACTATTTTACTTAAAATATTTTTTCAACAAAATTTCAAAATTATATTGGTGGGAATGCGTGTAAAGATTTAGGAGTTGTTTACTCGTGCCCCCCTTTATTATTCTAGCCCCTATTTGAAATAAATAATTGTGTTTCATTGATAATGTCAATTTTTCAAAAAGCAGGAAAAAGAAGAAATATCAATATATTGCTTGACGAAGATAGTCATTAAAATTGAACGTTATTATGATAATGAGGGTAACTGAAGATTGTATCTTTATCTTTATACTCAAATTTCCCCTTTTATCATTAAATCCGTGAAAAACCTAGTTAATTAATAAAAAACAATATATTAACTCTAAAAAAAAATATACGACCTTAGGATAATAACTTTATATCAAACAAAAAAAAATACAAAAATTATGAAAAACTTCTTTTAAAATAAAAATAACAACTTACCTAATAGGTTCTAAACTACCAAATAAAAATAAATTATGTAAGAATATAATAATATATATAAAGATAAAAGAAATAAATATCACAATAACAACATAATATATAAATTAAATGAAGATTTTTTAAACGAATATATTTTTTCTTAGATCATATTCTATCTCCGCCCCAAAAACATAATGGTTTCATTCCGACCGGTAACCCTGTCACGTGATTTCCACAACAGCCACCGAAAAGTGGGAATTATTAATCAGTTTTAGTGGCTCTAAAATTCAAAGTTTTTTCAATTGAAAATTCCCAATATTCTCGTTTTGACACCCTTCCCCACACAAATTCATTACGTTGTTGAAACCCTCCCCCATACACTTAATTAATACCACACAACACATCATACTCAACTTCTAAACATTACGCTTTTCTTACAATTTCTCACCCCATTACAACATCTTAGCGAACTCCTTAAAGGAATTACGACTCTCTTCTCCCATACCACATCCGTCGGAGGGAGCATTTTGAATTATTTGGTAAATACTTAAAATTTGAGTATTTTTCACCGGTATTTTCAGCATTTAGGAGAGAGAGAGAGAGATTATTGAAAAAAATATCTATTTGTTATATTTCAGTTCATTAGATTTGTTTATATTCTTGCCTAGTAAACTGCAGTGAATGTCTAATTTGTGACTAGTTTACGTGTAGTTAGATTGACTATTGTCTAATTAAATTGTGATAATTTTTTTTATTACAAAAAATAATTTGTTTTAAAAACACCCAAAATAAATAAAAAAAAAATTTCCCCACCCCCCCCCTTTCAAAATATTAAATTGAAAACCTGTTTTAATAAAAATATAATATAACTTCTAAAAATTACGCTTTTTTTCGTTAATTTTTCACGATATACCAAATTTAGAACTTCTTTTATCATTAAATGCTCCCCTTGATTTTTTTCCTCTTAATTTCATATTTCTCTCGCCTATTTTATTTTTTAGAAAAAATCTCTCCTTTTCCTTTTTGTTGTT
>JABUQX010058018.1:0-2500 GCA_015478945.1 Trachelipus rathkii
ATGTGCTTTCAAAGATATTTAATAGTGTGCTGGAAGATTGTTTAAAGAAAAGAAAAACGAGTTTTTTGATGAATGTAAGCAACCTTGTGCTTCATTGCTCCAATAGAAGTTAACGAGAAAATCAGAGTATATATATATATATATATATATATATATATATATAATATATATATATATATAATAACTATATATATATATATATATATATATATATATATATATATATAAATATATATTATATATAATATATATATATATATATATATATATATATATATATATATATATTGGCTGTAAGAGTGCGTCAGGGACCGATTGACGAAGAACAAGTTTCATTTAGAAGAATTAAAGATGTGGAGATCAAATCTTCACGTTGAAACAAATGATTGAGAAAATCAAAGAGAAAAAAAAATTGTATTTTGGTTTTATGGATTTTCAACAGGCGTATAACAGAATTAAAAGGGAATGTCTGTGGCAGGTACTAGTTATATATGGTGTTGGTGGTAGGCTTCTGAACGAAATTAAAAGTATGTATGTTAATAGTGAAGCGTTTGCAAGAAAAAAAGTGAATAATTTAATATACTGAAGCAAGGCAGGGATGTGCTATGTCTCGATGTCTATTTAATTTGTTAATGGATGGGGTGATGAAGTAATTAGAGGTAGGAGTGATGGAGGAAGATGCTAGACAGATGGAGATGGGAGAGAGTGGAGGATGCCCTGCTTATTGTTCGCTGATAATTGCTTTTTGCGTGGTGAATCTGAAGCAAGTTTGAGAGGATTGGTAGAGGTGTTTGACAGGGTGTGAAAAAGGAGGGGTTTGAAAGTAAATGTAGATGAGAGTAAGATAATGGTGATGGGTGAGAAAAGTCCGTGGTGTGAAATCATATTGGATGGTGAGCAGTTGGAACAAGTATCTGAGTTTTAATATTTAGTCTACATGTTGGGTAAAAAGGGAACGGATGATGTAGGAAAAATGGTAGGAAGGTGACTGGTACAAATAAATCCTTGGTGTTTGGTGAATCTAAGGGGACTAAGTCTTGAATACGCTAGAGTTCTTCATAAACATATCCTGTTACCGGTGTTAATGTATAGCAGCAAAACCCTGGTGGGAAATAAGGGGCATAGATCTAATGGACGTCGGTTTAGATGGATAATCTTAGGGGCGTGTTAGGTGTGAGAAGAGTTGATAAAATGAGGAATGAACATGTTAGGAGTTGTGTGGTGTGAAGATATTCGTAAATAAGAAAATAAATGTGTTTTAAGATGATTGGTCATATGGAAAAGATGGATGATAGTCGGTTGGTTAAGCGGATGTATAGTAGTGACTGTGCTGAGAACCGACCGGTAGGGAGAGCGAAGAAAAGTGGGTTGAATCAGTAAAGGAGTGTCTAAAGGAAAGGAATGTAAGCTTGAAAGAGGCAAGAAGCATAGATGCATAATAGGAGTAAATGGCGGGGTTTGTGATGGGAAATTGTTGTGGTCTTGGCCCAGGGAATGAACACTACATTAACGAGATACCACAGTAGAGGTCCGTTGCGGTGTTGTAAAGCGCTAGGGTGGATTTTTGGCTTCGACGGGCTGGCATTTAAGGGAATGAAGGAAAGGTATGTGTGGAGAGAGCATTTTCTTTCGACTTACGTCATGCTCTTCTATTAACTATTATTATAATATAAATATATATTATATAAATATAATATATATTATTGAATAAATATATATTAATATATAATATATAAGAATATATATTTAGATAAAATTTATATAATTATGATATATATATATATTAAAATAAGCAATAGCAAATTGTTTCCTTCGTAAAATGTTGTTGACACGTTTGGTCGCTTGAGTGTTTCGGGTCGTTGCGCGTCAACGGCCAATGATTTATTTCGATGTCAAAGGCGAATTTCGGCTCTTCCATCAACGATTTATCACTAATAAATTGGTCAAAGTATTATCTTATTATATTATTAATTATTATTATTATTATTATTATTATTATTATATTATTATATTATTATATTATTATTATATTATTATATTATTATTATTTTATTATTATTATTATTATTATTATTATTATTATTTTATTTATTATTATTTTCATTATTATTATTATTATTATTATTATTATTATTTTTATTATTATTATTATTATTATTACACTGGGGAACAAAATTTTTATTGACTTGTATATAAGACTTGTTTCTTATGTATTTTGTTAATATTTGGACCTCAATCCCTGATGGTAATCTTGTTGTTTTCTAAGAAATTTGAAATTAAATTATTATTATTCTTTTTATAATATCATATTGTTGTTATTTATATTCTTTAATATTATTTATTATATATTATTATTATTATTAATTATATTTTAATTATTATTTGTTATCGATTATCTATTATTTTCATTATCTTCATTCATTATTATTATCTTATTTATTATTATTATTATTATTATTATTTATTATTATTATTATATTAATTATTATTATATTATTAT
>JABUQX010058018.1:7500-10000 GCA_015478945.1 Trachelipus rathkii
TATATATATATATATTAGGAACTCTCAAAAATAGTTACAAAGATAAAGTTGCAATACCTCGGTAAGAAGGTAGTATATCCAAGGATATAAAAATATGGTGTCAATATGTGTCATTTACACTTTAAGCTAAGACACTGTTTTTGTCTGTAACTATGAAGTGGAGCGATAAACAAAACCGTTTTGCTATAATACCGTTACATAAGGGTGGCATGAAAAAAGGGGTACTATTTTCAAAAGTCTGCAACCGTTAGTTATTAGCGGTATATTTGTGTATCGTTCCTTGAAGTTATTGTTGATGTGAAAGATCTCCATAGTTCTAAAAGGTCACGTGCTGTTTGGACACTGCAGGCTGTCAGAGTTTTAAAGGTACTAACTGTGGGAAATATCCTCGTCGTAACAGAACATGACGGCCCGTGAAATGCAGACACCTTAGGATTCTATGTCGAGCATCGTTGGAGAGAACCTAAATTTAAGGGCTTTACTCACAGGGATGACCCAAAAAAGATTAGGGGAGAGAAGTTTAAATCCCGGTTGGCTACGTACGCGCATGATCGTGTCAAAAAACAGAGATAAGATATATGCTACGTCATTTAAGGGAGTAGCAAAACTCGTACAGCGTATCCAAAGAGGTTATCATCTGGCTTCTGCGGTGGTTTGGTGTGAGGTAAATTACAATTTTTTGAAAAAAGTGCTAAAATATTTTCAACTATGTACTAAACTAACAAACCGTTCAGGAAGGTGTGGTAACACCGATAGGTCAGACACTCTTCCAAAATGAAACGAGGACCTTTCAACATTATTCAGCACTGGCATAAAGCAAGATCTACTCAAGCTAGACTCAGGGAAAATGTTCCCATTTTCTGATAGTTGACGATTGACCGGATAGCATCCCTATCTTAAATCTTTTGGATTATAAATTATGGCCAGCTTTAGAGCTAGTGGTCTGCTCACGACGACACCCAAATATTGGTTTTTTAAAACGAGCTCTGAATATGTAGCAGCATAGACAAAATAATTTACTAAGGAAGCGTGCAAACTCAGTTATAAACTCACTGAGAGACGAAATCCAATCTTTAGTAGAATTGTAAAATTAGGCACAAATGAGATGCTAGTTGGAAGAAACTAGATGGGGGAAAGAGGAAGAAAGAAAGTTCAAGATGGCATTTTTTGCAAAAGGGATGAAAGAGCGTGTGGAAGAACCCAAAAAAAAATATTGCATTTTTCATAGAGGCAAGAGTTCTTACCATTACATTCGATATATTTAACATTATCCCAGGATGAAATAAAAGAAGCATGAGATTCTGGAGTTTGAAGAATACGATTATTCCTGAAGGTGGCCTCAGTGTGTTTAATAGTAATGGAACACGCATAATTTTACCAAGGTTTATGAGTTGTAGATGAATGGAGAGATAATGGAATTTTGGCTCCATACCAGAGAGAATCATCTCAGATATGCGCTCGGAACACTCAGAGGTATCCCTCCTTGAGAGGTTGAAATCATTCTAAGGAAAACCAAAAAAGTGAACCGCAAATCAGATCAGTTAGCAGCACCGGAATGACAAAAGCATTTCCTTTCATTTGGTTTCGGTCTTTCTTCCAGAAAACTTGAAGAAATAGAAAAGGATACTGATATAAGAAAGAGATCGGAGAAACTTAGAGGCGAAAAGAGATTAACAGTATGAGAAGAAAATTAAGAAGTTCTGAAAAAGTGAAGAATGTTAGTTTCATTTCCAAGGCCACTAGGGACATGGGTAAGTAGTTTCACCATATCTGCTAAAAGTTATTCTAGATAGAGAAATGGTCGGCAAGTTCACCGACTGTGTATTGAAAAGTAATATAGAGCTATTGGCGGTGGTTATCATTGTAATTAGCGAGTAAAACCGGACTTTCACTAAATGAAATTGCACCGACCTTCTTACTTCTCCTTTTGGCAAATCTTTCTGGACTCTTCCAAACACGTTTCTTAACAATTATAAATCTGCCATTCACCCTCTCATTCGCTCTGATTGTCCTTTTGCTAATACTTCAGTTGAAGAGGCTAATCCTTTGGCCTCCTCTTCTCCTCTAATACAATCCTAGATGACTATGACAATCCTCCTCCTACTCTTTCTACTCTAAGGTATCATATGCTTTTATCTGCGATTATATTTGTTAGGGTGCATGGGCTCCTGAAATCTACGACCGTTAGGAAGACAAGCGGCTCGGGTGGTGTTCCTCCCAGAGTTTTGAGGGATTTGGCTTCTGAGCTGGCACCGGCTTTCCTTTCAGGGCTGAGGAGCCGGTAAATTTTTTGCCGGCTCCGACTCCATCACTTTAAAATTAGCTGGCTCTGGCTCAGTCATTTTAAGATTAGTCGGCTCCGGCTCCAGCATTTTTGAAATTGTTCGGCTCCGATCGATTCCGGCTCATGGCTCCGCCCTTATCTCAGTTATAATTTCTCGATTTACACAGAGATACAATATTTTTATGGTACAATCATTTTATATCATTTATATATTAT
>JABUQX010058018.1:20000-32504 GCA_015478945.1 Trachelipus rathkii
AAGACAAAATCTACCCATATCCCCTGTTTAGCCAGCCCATAGACTCAGCATGATAGTGGTAGATTCTTGTTTAAAAGTGTAAACGCAAATGAATTTTTCAATTAATTGGAAGCCTTACATGTTCATACCCATCTTTAGAAAGTTTGTACATTCTTAACGATCATCAAAACAGGCTTTTGAAATAGTAAATTTGAGTAGAACTAGATGGAATTGTCGTCGTGAAATTGTAAAGCTGTATTAAACAATTATGAAATAATTGATGAAGAGATTCTGGAAGATATCAATAATGCTCATGAAAAAGATTCAGTGGAGACGATTGTGGATTCTGATTTGCATCACAAAAACAAATTTTATTGTTAGTTTAATAGCGTTTCACTTAGTATTATTATTAACACTTAAGAATGTGCTGAGCAATTATTTTAAACGTAAGGATGCAATTCTTGGTCAAGCAAGTGAATTAATAACTGGCACTCTTGCCACTTTAGAGAAGAGTAAAAACCAATTTGACGACCACTGGAACGAAATGAAGAACCACAGAGAAACATGAAATTTCCCTAGAACTTTATGTCTTTAAAAAATGAAAATAACCTAAAGTAGTGAAAGATTGCCTGACAAAGTCAGCTTTCGCCAAAATTAACCTGGTGGACCTGCCATTAAACAGAAATAAACTTTCTGAGTATTGGAAAACAAATGTCTGTTATTAATTGGAGAATGTTGAAAAAAAAAATGGAAAATCTGCCTTTAGCAGAGTCGTTAGACTCCTTTCTAAAGTTGCCTTTAAACCTAAAAGATTTTGTAGAAAATTATAAGATCGTAATGAATATGAATACTTTCTTCTTCAAAGCTGAAACATTGATTATTCAGATGTTCTGAAAAAATAAAGAATTAAGTTTCATTTCAAGAACTTAGAAGCAAATGTCTGGTGAGACTTGGTCCCTAATTTACACAAGCTTTTGCCTATGAACTCATTTGGGTATGAAAGAAGTTTTTCCCGCTATGCTACGCATTATGATATTGCTAAGGACAACGGCAAACCAGGACAGACTCTCAAATTTGTCGCTATTTAACATTGAGAGGTCACTGAATAAATCAGAATGTGAAAGCAGAACAAGATATTTTTGCAGGAAAGCACTGAAAGTTGAAGTAATGTATTAATACTATATATAAATAGTATATATATATATATATATAATATATTATATTATATATATATATATATATATTAATATATATATATATATATATATATATCATATATATATTATATATATATATATATATATATATATATATATATATATATATATAAATATGTATTTATAAATAAACATAATATATATTTTATATATATATATATATATATATATATATATATATATATAGTATATATATATATATATATATACTTTATATATTATTATATATATATAAATAAGTACCATAATGTAAACAGAGGTAAAATTATGGGTTTCCTTTTAGCCACATTCGTGGTCTCGAGGTAACAATCTGGAGTACATCTCAAGGGTAAGGGTTCAATACCCACTTAGGACCAATTGAAATATACAAAATAATTGTTACGTTTATTGCACAAATATCTTTGATATCTACTAATGTCGGTTAAAAATTACCCAGTGTTGCCCCTGACCGAGTGTTGGCGGGGAGGCCCGTCGGATGTTAGGTGTCCAAGTCCAAGAAACGCCTTCGCTCCTCTTGGGAAGCTAAGCTTCAAGAGGTAAATGATGGGTTTCCTTTTTTTAGCCAATCGTGGTCTCGAGGTAACACTCTGGAGTACCATCTCAAAGGTAATGGTTAAACCCAGCCTAGGACCATTTGAATATAAAGTAATTTTGCGTTTATTGCAACAAATATCTTGCGTTATTGCACTAAATTTGCTTGAAGCAAAAGTAATTCCGCCCAAACAAACCAGTGAAATGGAGATTTCACACCGTTTCATTATACAAAGCCGATGGACTAGTCAGGTTGGTTGCTGATCTGAGGTGCTGAATCAGAGGTCCCAATTTCCAGAAAAACTTTGCCTTATCCTAAAATCAAGAATATTTTTCCAATTTTTGTTAGGTTGCAATTCTTCTCCAAACTGGATTTAATTCAAGCATAATTAGTATATATTCCTGTGATGAGCAGCGACTCAAAGGTACTGAACGATGTATATCTCCATGCCAGTAGTTATAGTTTAATACCTAATATAATTTCATAGGATTTTTGAAAACGTATTCAATCTACCATGGTTTCTGAAAATGCCCCACAAACAATGTGAACATAACACAATGACAAACAATTTTCATTTGCAAATCATTGAAGAAGTCGCAAGCGATTTGCCAAAGAGGAATTAAAAATTACCACAAAGAAGTATAATAATAAATTAACCAAAAATTAGGAACAAAGAAACTACATTCTTACAGTTTCAGTGCGCACCGTAAACGTTTTCCCAAATATTAATAAAGGAAATATAGCTACAGATCTCTTTAATTAATTATAATATAATCAAGAAAATTTAAACAATAATAATGAAATGGTAGAATAATGTCAAGTCCAAAATTTATTTTGTTGCAAATAAATAAAAATTTTCCGCTCTGAATGATTTTTTCTGTTTTTTCTGAACCTAAACCAAATTTAAAATCTTTTACACAACTTTGATCTTTTCCTCCAACCATAAAAACGAAATTTAATAACATTTGAAAATACACATTTAATTAATTAAATATAACCAAAAGATAAACAAATAATTGAAATTGCCTGATTATGCCAAGTCCACCATTATAATTTGTTGCAAATAAAGTAAGATCCATTCTGGTTGATTTTTTAATTTTGAACCCAACCGCGGCAACCACTTAACCTTAACAATTAAATATATTTGAAAGACTTATGATTCTTTAATTAGGTAATATTATGATGAGTGAGACCAAAGAAATTTTAAATTCTTAAAACATTGGGAACTTATATATATATATATAAGGTATATATATATAATATATATAATATATATATAATATAATTATATTATATATAATATATATAATATATAATATAATATATATAAATATAGGATATATATATATTATATAATATATATATAAAATATATAATAATATATTATATATATATATATATAAATATATATATATATTATATTATTATATATATATATACTATATATATTATATATTATATATATATATATATATATATATTATAATATATATATATATATATAATATATATTATATATAATATATATATATTATATATAAGTATATATATATATATATATCTATATATAATATATACATAATATATATATATATATATATAATATATATATATATTATATATATATATATAATATATATATATATATATATATATATATATAATATACTATATAATTATATATATATATATATATATATATATATACTTATATGAAAAATATATATATACAGTACATATATATATATATATATATAATTATATATATATATATATAATATATATATATATATATATATTATATATATATATATAGTATAATAGATATATGTATATAATATTATAATATCTATTTATATATATATATAATATATATATATATATATATATGGGCTGATAATCCGAATTACATAAAATTTTTCCTGCAGCCTAGCTATTTAAAATAAGCATTGTTGATTTATTCATGCGTATCTATGGATGTGTAGAGATGAAGCAAAATTAAATAACACCCGATGATAATTTTTGGTTCTATAATTTTATTGAGCTTTATTTGTGTTAGCTGGACTGATTTAATCCAAGCTTAATTGGTTCCGATACTTTTGTTTTTGACCAAGACTTTGGTGGTTGTGTGAGATGGAACAGTCTTTCGAACAGCTCTACCAACAAAGATCGACGCTCCAACTAGCATGTCCTGAATGGCTGTCCTTGTATAGAGTAATCCAAATGATAACTGTAGCAAGGTAAAAAAATATTTTGCCATATTTATTTCATTGCTAGATTTGAGATGTAGATATATATATAATTGAATGTCATGTGGAAAACTGAAATTTTAATAATTGTTTAGATTAAACAACATATATTTAATATGTTATCTCTAGATGAATTAAGGAAAAGGTCGTTAGACTTGTATAGTCAGTTTGATATCCTGCGTTAATAAAACAGACATGATGAATTGGAAAATGTAAAAGGAAGAGTAAGTTCTAAATTTCAAGCCAGATATTAAAAATCCTGGGTTTGAAAAATTTGTTACTTAACGTCCTGTTCATCCTAAATTAAAGCATGAAAGTGAGGTTCTAAAATTATTTAAAAATATATTGCTAGGAGTTCAGCTGTTTCAAGTAACTCACTACTAGTGGAACCGGAATACTTTTTTCCGGCTCGCTACTCCGCTCCGGCTCCGGCTCCATCATTTTTAAATTACACCATTCCCGGCTCCGGCTCCGGTTTCAGCAATTTAAATACCTGCTCCGCTTCGGTATTTTAAAAGTGCATCGGCCTCCGCTCTTATGTCGTAATTCCTTTTCCTTACACTTTATGAACATAAAATCTCTGTTGCAAAAGTTATTATGCGTATGAAGAAATGAGTGTTTTTTTAATGGTATCTTTATTAACTTTTCAATTAACAACGTTAGAAAATATTTTTATAGAAATAAGAATTTTTAGAAACTACAGGAATAAAATAAGTTTTTACTTTCGTCTAAATATTTAATATATTCCCATTTTGAACGGATGAGCTTCTTGCTCATTAATAATATAATTTTATTTTTATTTTTTTTTAAAAAGGGAACAAATTATTTGTTTTTCAATCAATAACAGTTTAAAATATTCCTTCTTTGCTATGAGATGCCTGAACATATGCAATATAATTTTTTAAAAGCCCGATTTGTTTTTAATTAAATTAATTCACTTTCTTCCTAATAATAAAATAATTTCACTTTGAACTGCCCGAGCATATGTAAGAAATTTTATTCAAAATATTCTTTCAACTTCTTCAATAAAACATCCTACCTTTAACGCGATGTCCTAGATCGATTTTAAATTATATTTTAAATCAGAAACCAGCCCTCAACATTTACAATACAGTAGCAAGCCCGTAATTGTGTAGGCACAATCTTTGGCTAATTTGAATAGAGAGGGATTGCTTCTTTAACTGTCAAATTTGATTTTCCGGGTCGATTTCATTATTTCATTTAGGCTTAATGATTTCTACATTCTTATTTTTCCTAAGAGACCGATTTTTAGGTTGAAAGGTCCTTAACTGGTAATTGTCTATTTTTTAAATCGCTTTTTCTGCATTCTTCAGTTCGTCCCATTGTTTGTCAAATTTTGCTTCTTCATCTGAGAAGATATCAAAAGGGAGGATTTCTGAAACTACTGAACTATCTGACCTCCGACCGAGATTCTCTGTTCGATAGTGTTATTTATTTTAAGTCCTAATTTCACAAGAGCATTCTTTAGCTTTATATCAGATCTTCAAGTTTCTGAGGAAGATCTGATCTGTGATCAACAAAGATGGTTGACAAAAATATATTTTGTTTTCAGTTAACATTCTTTTCCTTCTTTCCATTGAATTTCTTATATCTTTAGCTAAAGTCCGTTCTCTATAAAAAAATACTGCAACAAGTCTTTGGACTGAATACTTTTTGTTTGTAAAGATGAGTATTAAACATAAATTTTCTTTGCATGGTTTTCATTTGTTCCAGCTGACTATCGAAAGAGAAAAGTTTCAATGAATACCGGCAGCCATCCATATATAATTATTCATTTTAGTTACAGAAGCCCTTTCGAACATAGACATTCCTTTAT
This sequence comes from Trachelipus rathkii, assembly GCA_015478945.1. NCBI lineage: Eukaryota > Metazoa > Arthropoda > Malacostraca > Isopoda > Trachelipodidae > Trachelipus > Trachelipus rathkii. Next base: position 25,815 of record JABUQX010058018.1, read on the forward strand.
CTTGTCTCTTGGTCTAAGATTTCACTTTTTCCAGCTTGACGCTATAGAATTTCCATTAATTTTGGGGTACAATGCTGCTTTTCTGTTTGTCCTCGCCTGCTGTATAGAGTACTGCTGAGATCAATCGCACACTGATAACTGTTAAAGGTATTAACTCAACACACTACGTGTGCAATGTTAAATCATCGGAACTAGTCTTTTCATAGTTTTTCAAGATCTTTCGCTGAAACAACTATTACTGTCCTTGCGCTTTGACATTCAAATAAAATACTGTCACATTTACGCAGCTTTCCACTTCCTCATCTTTTTTTCCTTATTTAAAATTTTCAGTCGCACTGATCATGTTGATGTGTTATCCGTAAGTAAGCTAATTACTTGCCTCTTATTTTTTCGAATTCTTTTAACGTCAGTAACACAGTTTCTTGGATATATGAGCTGAAATGTTGCGATTTTGATATCTCTTACTGCTACGGTTTTATGTAATTTGGTTTTTATCTTCGTCCACTTTCTCAATATTAAGTTAACAGCAAAATAATTTAGTTTGCCCTTGTGCAGCATCCATTTTTAAAATGCCACGAAGCGTCCTTTAGCAATTTTTAGTTTATTTTATTGCTAAACCCGCTCTTCTAAGAACTATTTTTACCAAAATATTTTCCCTGTCTGAAGGGATGTTCCAGTTTTTTGAATGCCGAAATCTCACAAACAGTTTTTAAAATCTGGGTCTTTGCAAAAAAGAAACTAATGAGTGAATATCTTACAACCATAAATATATAGAATGTTATTTTGAATTTTTCACTTTACATAGACAGAACAAGTTTTTGACAATTGAAAGAGTATCCACTTTAGTCTGAGCTTTTGAAAATAAAGGTTTATCCTGAAGAGGTTTGCTTTCACATTTTTTTTGAAAATTGCATGCAAATTGTCTGGTGAAGAGCGTTTTAATATGTCGCATTAAATTAAAAAGGATCCAGTAGATACATCGTGGACCTCAAATGAAGTACTGGTGGTTCGGTAACGTCATTCACTGCAGATGCGATGGCCTTTTCCCATCACTGTGTATAATAATTATATTGGCAGAAGGTAAGTATTTTAATCATTAGAGTAAGTAGAAATATTCAAGAACAATGAGAGTATCTTCTATTTTTGTTTAGTTGAACATGAATCTAAGGACATAATTTACTTAAATAAAGGTATATAATCTTTTCTTATTAATTAAATAATAAATACATAGGCAAATCTTCTGAAAAAAGGAATATATATACTATATATATATATATATTATATATATATATATATATATATATATATATTAGTAAATATAAATAAATATATGTTAAATATATATCATATATATATTTATATGATATATATATATCGCATAGGATTAAAAAACTTCGATGATCCCAAACTATAGAAATATTTAAAGATTGGAGGTGATCTTCTTAATATATCATATATTATATATATATTTTATATATATATTATATATTTCATAAGATATTATATTATAATATACTATTATATATATATATATATATATATATATATATATATATATATATCAGAGAATAATATGATGTTCATATGTATGATGTTCACACAGTAAAAAGTAATAATTCTCGGATAATGATTCTAAAACATATTTTTTATAGCTACTTCATCTGCAATGGGAATATTTTAATTGCGGCTGAATGTACTGGTACTTTATGTTTTGATCAAGAATCTTGTGGATGCGTGCCTGCAACGGAATCAACAACAAATCCACAGCCAACATGTCCTCCAGGATGTCCTTTTGTAGATGATCCAAATGATAACTGCAAAAGGTAAATATGTTTTGAATTTTACCTTATCTTATTTACCTTACCTTATACATATTTCATGGTACGCTTTTTTCTGAGTAAGAAAATTTTAGGTTAAACATTTACAATATAATTAAAATTTTTAATGTTTAGGGTAAAAAAAAATATGTATAAATGTCAATTTATTTTATTAAAAGTGAAGCATTTTAATTTTAATTACCATTCCTTTTAAAAGCAGTTGACTCCAAAAATATTAGGTTAGGTTAATTTAGGTTAAATTTGGTTAGGTTAGGTTAGGTTAGGTTAGATTAGGTTAGGTTAGCTTACCCAAAAATTTAATGTATTTACCCTAAAATTATTAAAATAACGATACATTAATATATATATATATAATATATATATAAAAAAAATATATATATATATATATATATATATATATATATATATATATATATATATATATATATATATATATATATATTATATATATGATATATATATATATATATAATATATATATAGTATATATATATATATATATATATATATATATATATATTATATATATATATATATATATATATATATATAATATTATATATAGTAATAATATATTAATATATGGCTTTGGGTTCAGTAGCCAAGTATTGTACTTGTACTTAGTAATTTTTAGGAGTACTTCTTTACCTTGTATTTGCACTTGCAGTTTCTAAGTGTACTTTTTACTTGTACTTGTACTTGCACCACTTGTTACTTGAAAATTTGCAAAGTACTTGCAAGTACTTTTGGCATTTTTAACTTGCCAAAATATATATATATATATATTTTTTTACCATTTGTCCCTTACGATATGTATTTAAATAAATTTACCATTTACGCATTAGAGTATGTCCATTATATATATATTATATATAATATATATATAATATATATATATAGTATATATATTATATATATAATAATATAATATATTATATATATATTATATATATATAAATATATATATATATATATATATTTATTATAATATTATATATTTATATATATATACTATATATTATATATATATATATATATAGTATATATATATGATATATATATATATATATATATATAAATATATATATATATATATGGTGAGAGTGTCTAAAGCTGATATCATTAAACTCGAGAACGGCAGACCTACAGTAAACAAATTACATATTTTGAGAATCAGCGGAAAATTTAAGGAGGGGTTTTTATTGTTTTATTTTTTAATTTTTTTTTTTTTTTGCCTTTTATCGTCGAAAATATTTTTTTTTAAAAATTCCCATTTAGGGGGCTCGAGCCGACAGGGACAGAGGGGGGACTTCGTCCCCCCCGTCGTCCACCGGTGAGGGAGAGACCCCGACTCCTGCATCTTTGCGGTTTACCACACTTTGGTATTCCTTTAGTTAAATTTTATATAATTTTACTTCCTTTACACATTTGGGTATATATTTTAAACTCAAAGGAATTATCATAGGGTAAAACCGCAAAGATGTCAGGAGTTGGGGTCTCTTGGCCTCCCGGTGGCTGACGGGGGGGACTTTGTCCCCCCTCGGTCCCCCGTCGGCTTGAGCTCCCTAAATGGGGAAATTATTTTTTTTTTAAATATTTCCATGAATAAAGGCAAAAAAAAAAAAAAAAAAAATTTAAAACCCCTCCTTATAATTTTCCGCTGATTAACAAATATATAATTTGTTTTACTGTTGGTGCTGCCGTTCTCGAGTTACATGATGTCAGTTTTAGACACTCTAGACATATATATATATATTATATATAATATATATATATAATATATATATATAATATTATTATATATATATATATATATATATATATATATTATATATATATATATATATATATATATATATATATATATATATATATATATATATATATATATATATATATATATTATATCTCTCATAGGTAGGGCAATCACCTTGTCAGTTGGACCAACATCTTCTTCCTTCTATTCCCGAAACTCTTGATCCTAGAGACACTCTAGAAAAACAATTCTCGGCGCAATGGTTTCCAATGCTAGTCCTTAAGTTATATCACTCAGATAGGATTTCACCCCTTCAGTGGAACTAGCATCTTCTGTTCCAATTGAGAAACCTTCTCAGCAGAGGCTGTCTACGAAGTATCGTGTTTATAGGCGCCTAAGAATTCCCAATGCTGGTCCATGAGATTTCTCAGCAATAATGTAAACGGGCCGGTTGCTAGCCCTGTCGCCACTTTATATGAATATTAATTCATTAAAAAATATTATACTCAACACCATGTCCCATATGACTATAGAGTGTGTGTTGCTGCAGAAATAATTAATTCACATTTCTAAAGCTTTCGTGGGAAAAAACAATTGACTTAAGTGGTTCCGCTGTCCTTAGTACCCCAAACGAGAGGATCGTCCTTCAAAATATTGCTGTGTCGCCTAATTCCAACTCTGTCTTCTGGCAGTTTTAATTTACTAGCAATTTGTTTATTTAACTTTACAATCCAAGTTGAATTTCAAGTATTAGATAATCCAAAAGAAACTAAGCAGGAAATATTATCGCTCCTCCCTTTTATATTGTTCAGAGAAATTATGATACCTATTCAAAATATATGAAACATGTTGCTGAAATTTTGTCCTCCTTCCAATAAATTTTGTCAAGATATAAATACTTATGGCTTCTTTCTATATAATATATATATATATATATATATATATTATCATTATATATATATATATATATATATATATATATATATATATATATATATATATATATTATATATATATATATATATTATATAATATATATATAATACTAAGTGTTCATACGTCAAGAGAAAAAAGGAGAAGAATGAACAGTTTGGAAGGAGGATGAATGGGGCTTACAAGGGAATAGGAAGCTCTTCTGAAAGGAAGCGCGTACGGTTAAGAATGAGAATAAGTGGAACCTGCTCAGAATAATGAATAGAGGGATGGTGCTTTCGTTAACTGATGAAATAGATGTGATGAGAGTGTGGAGAGAAACTTCGATAAATCTGTATATATTGGCAGTAATGAAGATGTGAAAGTGAATGTGGGTGTGGGTTTGATGGTGCAAGAAGGTAATACTATTTTTTGGGATGAAGGTTATTAGGCAAGGAGGACTAATGGGTAGAGTGAGAGAGTTGAAGAATGGTTTAAATCTGCAGTATAGAATGTTATTACTGATGAAATGATCAAGAACGGAGGCGAGATGGTGATTGATTGGACTTGGAAGTTGTGTAATAAAGCGTTTTGGAGGGTATAGTTCCGAGGGATTATGAGGAGAGCAGTATAGTATCTTAACAGGGTAAGGGAGATAAGAGACTGTAGAAATTAAAGGGAATTAAGATTGTTTGGTGTTGTAGAGGGAAGATATTGCTGGTATTTTGGGCCGAAAGAGTGCGCCGAGTGACTGGGGACTGATTGGTGAGAACAAGCTGCGTTTAGGAGTGGTAAAGGATGTGTGAAGAATCAAATCTTTACATAGAAACACAAATGATTGAGAAAATGGAGGAGAAGAAGAATATATGTATTTAGGTTTTAAAGTGGATTTGAACAGGCATATGACTAGGTTATATAGGGGAAAGCTTTATGGCAGGTGTTAGTGATATATGGTGTTGGTGGTAAGGCTTCCTGAATGGAATCAAAAGTATGTAGAGGATTATGAGGCGAATGTAAGAATAATGTGTCACAAGTGATTGGTTGTTAGTAATTAATACCGGAAATGAGGCAGGCCGTTGTGTTTATGTCCTTGGTTATTCAATTTCGTATATGGATGGGGTTATGAAGAAATAGAGGTGGGTGGCAGGAAATGGTGTTAGAATGATGAGAATGGAGATGAGTGGAGGGTGCCCTACCTCTTATATGCGGATGATTTGGTTTTGTGTGGCCGAATCTATTAAGGAAGTGAGAGGTATGGATATGGGAAATATGAGATGTGTAAAAGGGTGGTTTGAATGTAGACGTAGATAGAGTAAGTTAAAGGTTGTGAGTGAGGACATACCTCAGTGTGAAGTTATGTTAGAGATGGTGAGCAGCTAGAACAAGTGTCTGAGTTTTAAATATTTAGGGTAATATGTTGGAGTGAGAAGGACCGGATGATGCAGAGTGTAGTAGAAGTGGTGAATGGTAGGAAGTGGCTGGTGCAATTAATCGTTGGGGTGAATGAAAGGGACTAGTCTTGATGCGTCCTTAGGATCCTTACATGAAGGTTGTTGTTACCTTGGTGTTATTGTATAGTAGTTAGACTATGGTCTGGAATAAGAAGTATCGATCTAAAGTTCAATGTGGCTCCAGATGGACAATCTTGAAGAGTGACTAGGTGTAAGAGAATTGATAAAATGCAGGAATGACATATTAGAGTTTGTGTTGGTTGTTTAGAAAGTTGTAAACGAGAGAATAAATGAAAGTATGTTGAGATGGTTTGGTCAATGTGGAAAGGATGAATGATAGTCGGTTGGTTAAGCCTATATGTATAATGGCGAGTGTGTTGGGAAACCGACCGGGTTGGAAGACCGAAGAAAAAGTGGATTGAGTCAGTAAACGATGTCTGACAGGAGAGAAATGTGAGTTTGGCAGAGGGAGAGAATAAAGGTGCATAAATAGGAGAGAATGGCGGGGTTTTGCGAGGGGGTAAGGTTGTGGCCCCACCTGGGCCAAGGGATGAATCCGTACACTGACGATTTACCATAGTGAGGGTCCGTCGCCGTTCCGTGAAACTCTAGAGTGGATTTTTCTGACTGCGACGAGTTCTATAAATTGATGGTACAGAGGGGGCGGTAAAGGCTGGGCTTCTTTTCGACTTTTGTCATATTCTTCTACTGCTTTTCTTTTCCGATGCATGTA
>JABUQX010058019.1:0-12500 GCA_015478945.1 Trachelipus rathkii
ATTTATATATAATATAATATATATATAATATATAAATATATATATATTATATATATAATATATATTATTATATATATATATAATAATAATATATATAATAATATATATAATAATTAGAGACATAGGGACATTAGAAAATTATAGAGACAGGTTTTTTTAAAAAGCCACATGGACCTTATTATCGAGACCTGTCCCATCGTCAACCCACTACCCAAACATGTTCATGCAAATCCACAAAGCCACCTTAGGGCTTCGTCAATTTTGTTTGTTAGCTCTACACTATCCACCAATTTGGCTTTATAGTTCCAAATACTAATGAATATATAAATATTGATTTTACACCAAACCCATTCCCACATGCCATATTAATAACTTAAGTTATGGGTCCAAGCCACATGCCAATCTAACAATAATAACCTGCATATAACTAAAAACCCCGCCATATTTTGTTGCTTTCTGTCAATATATTATATGATCACCCAAACCCATCCATAAACGAATCTAACCCTTTCTTAATTTAAATGTTGCAAATCGAGTCACACTCAACCAACCTCTCTGGCAGACTATTCTAAAATTTAACAACCCTATTATTTTCTGAATGCATGCTTTCTTGTATCAAGATGGCATGCTTTCTCTTAATTTTCTTATTTATATTGCCCCCTGGTCACCTGTTCATGTTCTTACTATGAAATATATTTAATTGGTCTCTGTATTTTATCAATTAGAGGTAAATATTTTATGTTAAGATTATAGACTTGATACTCATATTCCCCTCTGAGAAATCGCCTTTCTATCAAAAACATTCCTAACTCCTTCAGCCTCTCCTCATAGGTCTTACCTTCAAACCCAGAAATTCATCCTTGTTGCCTTTACGTTTGGCACTCTCTCTAGCATATTCTAAAGTCTTTCTTTAAATAACGGGCACGCCCCAAACTTAGTGCACAATTACTCTTATTACTGGCCCTAACATTAGCTATTTATACAGGTACTTATTACTTCCTTGCCTCTTAAACACTGCGATTTATTATGCCCAGCATCTTAATTGCTTTATTTCTAGCCTTTCCAAAACATTGAAATTAGCCTAACTTTTCAAAATTACTGGCCTTATAATCACCACCTAATCTTTTTTCTTGGTCCACAGACTCCAAAGCCACTCCCCCATTCATATCGTAGTTAAAACTTTTTATTTGAGTAACCTAGGTTAAGAACCTTACACTTTCTTTTACTTATATAAAAAAATTTAAAATTCATTTCCACCTTAATCTGGCCCCACCCAAAGAAGGTTTATCAGATCATTTTGTGAAATCTTTATTGCATCCTTCACTATTCCTAACTGAGTGGCCACTTTAGTATCATCTGCAAACTTAGAAACCTTTGCATTTAAAGTCCCTGGTCTAAATCATTTATATTATATGAGGAACAATAGTGGCCCCCCCAGCACCTGAACCCTGTGCGACTACCACTCTCTACTATTTCCCATGAATATGATGTATCCCATTTAGTTGTTAACACACTGTTTTCTATTCGCAACCACTCTTTAATCTCCAACCCATGTACCACTCCACCTAATCCACGATGTGCAATAAACTTTTTCATCATCCTTATGTGGGGAACCTTATCAAAAGCTTACTAAAGTCTAAAATATTACAATATCAACTGGGAAAAATCTCCTCGCGTCGTATGCCACTGGTCAGTTAGTACATGTATTCCATAAATTCTTAAAAGGTTTGTCTGACATGACCTTACCCTTTCTGAAACCGTTGCTGGGAGTCATACAAATTTACCTTGGTATCTTCTAAAAATATTTCTTTCTATATGACTTTTCATTAACCTTTTTCCAAAACCTTTAACAACCAAGATGTTATGTTAAGCTAACTGGCCTATCATTTCCCAAATCTTCCTTACTACCTTCTTTATAAATAGGCACAAACAATTATTGACTGTTTTCCGGTCATCTGGTACCTCACCAAATGTTTATAGATTGCTTTAAAAATCAAATATAGTGCCTTTGCAATGATGGTACTACCCCTCCTTCAGAATTTCTACCTGCATATATACCTTCAGGGCCTGCAGCTTTTACTTGGGTCAAACAATATGATCTCAATAAACGTTAAAACGCTTTTATAAACATTCTTTTACATCCAAATTCAAATTCTTTAAGGTCGTATTTTTGTTACATTGCAAAACAAGAACTATTAGTCTCCAAACTATAAGGCTATCCTTTCCATCCGTACCCCATATAAGAAGACTATGAAGTTGAAAAAATGTTGACCAATTTTCCTTATTCTGAACTCACTAAATTCATCAAATTTTAATTGGACCAATTGTCCTATTCTTACTTTTAAATTTATAAAAGCTAAAAAACTCTTCTTCAGGTCCTTATTACTATTCCTTGCTAAATACTAAATAAAGAGAAAGCATAAAAGACTACCCTATACCTCATATTCCTGAAAATATTTAAAGAACCAGTCTTTACACAAACACAAATTTGAACAATATAAAACATCTGCGCTTTTCATTAATTTTCTCTTCTCTTATCTCTCTATTCAACCAAACAGGTTTTCTCTTTGCCATCCTAATGGGTTTATCTTTAAAACATACTGACTGAATATTCGTTAAATTAAAATTTGCTTAAAATGTTCCCACATGATAAAACAGTTTTGGTCTTTAAACTCTTTTATCCCAGTTAGTTTTGTACTAAGCATGTCTCGAAATTTGCTAAAATCGCCATTTCGCCGAAATCTAAGATCTTTTTCTTTTATTAACTTTGCAATTTGGGCCCAGAATATTACATTCATAATTAAAAATCTATATAATATTTATGGTCACTAAGTTCCTAAATTCTCCTTCAACTCTAACCTCATCCACCATACTTCATTGTTAGTTAAATATTAAGATCCTTTAGTAGTGCATCGATTCTTGTGGGGTTTTCTTGGACCATCTGTCGCTTCTCATGTCAAAAAGTTATTAATTCTAGTATACAATTTAAGGAATGCAGAACTACTATGTCAATATTAGACCATGCACTGTTAATTATCACAGGTTGCCAGAGTGAGTGATATCGTGGAATAGGATTAGATAGAGAAATTGAATTACTACAAATGTTGATTTCATAAGTATAAGTGTTGCTTGATTGGAAACATTGTTGTCCCTACGTCCATATAGAAGAGTCAGAAGGGAATTAAAAGCAGATTATAGGAGATTGATTCCAAAGATGAAAGCTAGGTGGAAGAAGGTGCATGATTTCTGGGGATTTTACCTAGGTTAGCGTGCAGGCTTCAGGAATGGGCAGTAGGGCTTAGGTGTAATGAAAGGTGGTTTAGTTAAAATTATGTTTTCTTCAGAAAATATCGTCGTTTTTGGAAATTTGTTGGAAGGGAATTTCTGGATAAAGATCTTTTGCACGCAGATGGAGTTCACTTAGATCGTAAAAGGTGTTGAGGCTTTTTCAGTTACCAGTTTTTTTGGAGGACTGTGTTAGCCAAAAAAACTAGGTAAAGTTAAGGGTGATGGGCTAAAATATGGATAATTATACCAATGGTAACTGTAATAGTGGGGGAGATAAAATAAAAAAACTAATGTTGCTTACAGGTTAAATTAATGCATGATAACATTAAAAAATAAAACAGCAATTTCGAGTAGATCAAATGAAATACACAAAGTTCATATAGCCGATAAACATATCAAATTAGATCCTTTGATTAGTTATACCATAAATGAGAAACTAGACATTATTTGCAGTTCCGAAGAAGAATTAATATGAAAGAAAGAATTTGATGTTCGAGACCCCTTTCAGGAATATGAAATAGAGGGATATTCACTTAATTTATACCAGCGTAGAGGAAAGAAGGGTGGTGGTGTGGCGCCTTATCTTTAAAAGCAATATTCAATCTGTACTAATGACTGACTTTAAAATTAATCATAATATAGAATCAGTGTGGGTAGATATCCTTATATACAATAAATCATATAGAATAGGGGCATTTTATAGACCTCCTGGCCAGAGTCCAGAATTAGATGCTGAAATTGTGAAAGAAATTGAGACAGCATGCCACAGTAATTATGAAAAGGTAAGCTCATAATGGGTCGAATTTAATTTTCCTTGGCATTAATTGCGGATTCCTTGTCTAATATTGGAACCGTAGTAGTCTCATTCATAAATTGTATACTAGATAACTTTTTGACCCAGATGGCTCCAGAAACCCACAAGAGATACGATGCACTATTTTAGACTTTTAATATTAACCTAATGATGAAAAAGTTAGGTGGAATGAAGTTAGAGTTGAGTGGGAGAATTTTAGGACTTAGTGACCATAATATTAATTTAGGTTTTAATATGAATGTTGATAATCTGGGCCCAAATTGCAAGTTAAAAAGGAAAAGATCATAGATTTTCCGAAATGGCGATTTTACCAAATTTCGCAGACATGCTTTTTTATAACTGACTGGGATAAAGAGTTTAAAGACCACAACTGTTTTATCATGTGGGAACATTTTAAACAAATTTTAATGAATATTCAGTCAGTATGTTTAAAGATAAACCCATTAGGGTGGGGAAGAGAAAACCTGTTTGGTGGAATAGAGATATAAGAGAGAAAATTAATGAAAAGCGCAGATGTTTTAAAATATTAAAGGGTAGTAATAGGGAATAGGGAAGATGATTTAGAGAATTATAGGAAAAATAGAAATGAAATTAAACTGGTCAATAAGAAAGGCAAAGGAGAGAGGCAGAAATTATTTGCAAGAATAGTAATTAAGAACCTGAAGAAAAGTTTTATTAGCCTTTTACTAATTTAAAAGGTAAGAATTTAGGACAATTGGTCAATTAAAAATTGATGAAAAAAAATTTAGGTGAGCTCAGATAAGGAGTTGGGTCAACATTTCAATGCTTATTTTTGCTTCAGTGTTTAAAGCAGGAAAGATTAGATAATAGTTTGGAGACTAATAGGTCTTGTATGCATGTAACAAATAGACTTAAGAGAACTTGAATTTGATGTAAAAGATATTTAAACGTTTATTTAGGATCATATTAATTTGATCCAAGGTTAAAGCTGCCAGGCCCTGATGGGTAATTATATTATGGTAGGTAGGGAATTCTGGAAAAGCAGGGTAGGGTTAAGCATTGCAAAGGCCACTGTATTTGATTTTGTTAAAGCCATCTTAACATTTGGTGAGGGGGGTACCAGATGACTGGAAAAAACAGCATATGTTGTGCCTATTTATTAAAAAAGGAAGGTAAAAGTAAGGAAGATTTGGGAAATCTATAGGCCAGTTAGCTTAACATCTCTGGTTGTTAAAGGTTTGGAAAAGTTACTGAAAGGTCAGATAGAGAAATATTTAAATTTAGAAGATAGGACAGGTATTGTATGACTCCCAAGCATGGTTTGGTTTCAGAAGGGGTAGGTCATGTCAGACAATCCTTTTAGAATTTATGGAATACCTTACTGACTGCATTGACGAAGGAGATCCAGTTGATATTTATATTGTATATTTAGACTTTAGTAAAGCTTTTTGTGATAAGGTTTCCCCACATATAGGCTGAATAATGAAAAGGTGTATTGCCAAATGTGTATAGGTGGAGTGGTACATGCTTGGAATTAAATTAAAGAGTGGTTTTGGCGAAATTAGAAAACAGTTTGTGTACAAACAATGGGAAAAATCGATCATGGGGAAATAGTGAAAGAGTGGTTGTCCCACAGGGTCAGTGCTGGGGCCACTATTGTTCCTTCATATATATTTAAATGATTTTTAGACCAGTACCTTAAAGGCAAGGTTTTTTTCTAAGTTTTTGCACAGATGATACTAAAGTGCCACCTCAGTAGGAATATGGTAAGGATGCATAAAAGATTTCAAAATTTTTTGATTCTGAATAAACTTCTTGGGTGGGCAGATAAGTGGGAAATTTTTTTAATTAGTTTTAAAAAAAAGTGTGTTAAGGTTCTTCAACCTTAGGTTACTCAAAATAAAAAAGTAGATTTTAAAACTACGATATGAATGAGGGATTGGCTTTGATGTCTGTGGAACCAAGGAAAAAGATTTTTTAGTGTATGTGATTATAAGCACAGTAATTTGAAAGGTAAGCTAATTTCAATGTTTTGGAAGCCTAGAAATAAAGCTAAATAAGATGCTGGGCATAATTAAATCGCAATGTTGTTTTACAAGAGCAAGGACAAGTAAATAAGTAAACTGATTTATACACTAATAGCTTGTAGGCCAGTAAATAGAGTTATTGTGGCCACAAAGTTTGGGGCCCCTTATTTTAAAAGGGAGAAAGACTTAGATAGATATGCTAGAAGCAGAGCAGTTGGCAACGTAGAGCAACAAGGAATGAATTTCTGGGGATAGAGGGGGGTAAATAGCTATGAGGAGAGGCTTTTGAAGGAGTTAGGAATTTGTTTTTCTGTAGAAAGGGCGATTTTTTCTCAGAGGGGACATGAATCACAAAGTCTACAAAAATATTTACATCTTATTTGATAACATAGAGACCAAATTAAATTTTTTCATAGTTAGAGCATGGACAAGCGTGGGGACCAGGGGGCATAATAAGGGGAAAAATTTAAGAGAAAGCATAGCCATCTTGATATAAGAAATGCATGCATTCGAGTTAATAGGGTTGTTAAAATTTTGGAATGGTTTGTGTCTGCAGAAGGAGGTTTGTTGAGTGTGACTCATGCAACATTTAAGAAACGGTTGGATTCGTTTATGGATGGGTTGGGTATCATATATATATTATTGACGAACCAAATTGGCGGCGTTTTATTATAGCAGTTATTGGGTTAGGATGGCATGTTGGTTATGACCATAACTTAAGTTATTAATGCATGTGGCATGGTTTCGGTATCATATTTATATATCATTAGTTTTGGACTAAGCCAAATTGGTGATTGGTGGTTTTGTAGTTACAACAAATTGACAAGCCCTAGGGGTGCTTGTGTTAGATTTGCTTGCATTGAGCATTGTTTGGGTAGTGGGTTTGACTGGGGGGCAGGTCTCGTCTCGATAGGCCCATGTGGCTTTTTTTACCCTCTGTCTCTATATTCCTAATGTCCTAATGTCCTAATGAATCCCAATGAATGCCAGGAAAATTAAAATCACCCATTATGACTATACCTTTATCTTTACTGTAATGTGGCATGCTGTCTCTTATTTCTTTTTCAACAATTTCCTGCGTCCTAATTCTTGACCTCTGGCCAGAGGGTCTATTAAAAATGCCCCTATTCTTTAAATGATTATGTATTTATAGAATATCTACCCCACACTGATTCAATGTTCATGATTCATTTTTAAAGTTCATGTCATTTAATTACAGAATTGGCAATTATTGCTTTTAACATAAAGCGGCACACCACCACCCTTCTTTCTTTCCTTCCTCTACGCTGGTATAAAATAAAGTGAATATCCGTCTATTTCATATTCCTGAAAGGAGTCTCCATATAATTCTTCATTAATCCATGCCTCAGTTATGCAAATAATGTCTAGATTCTCATTTATGGTATAACTAATCAGCTCATCTTTTTTATTTCTATAAGGCTATGAGCATTTGCTTTGTTGTTGTAAAAACATTTGATACTCGAAATGCTGTTATTTTATTGCTATCATCATTATTTGAACCATTCTGTAACAACACTAGCTTTATTTATCTCCCCCACTATTATAGTTACCATTGCTATTATTTTTTATCTAGATTTAGTCCACCACCCCCAACTTACGCTAGTTTTCTTTATGCCCTAAACAAGTCTTCCCAAACTGGGACTGAAAAAATGCCCAACACCTTTCACGACTCAAGTGAACTCCCTTCTGCCTGTCCAAAAGATCTTCATCCAGAAATTCTCTCCACAAAATCCAAAAAAACCAATTATTTTTTTTCTGAAAACTATAATTTTTTTCCTCAAATCCCTTTCATTTACACCTTCTAAAGCCCCTACTCCCCCATTCCTGACCTGCACCTAACCTATGGTAAAATCCCAGAAGTAGAAATTACTGCACCTTTCTTTCCTACTAGCTTTTTCAATCTCCTGAAATCAATCTCCATATAATCTGCCTATTTTAATTTCCTTCTGACGCCTTCTATGTCCTATATCATTTGTAACATCACACCCACATGCCACAATTCACACATCCTGCAATCAACCATTGTAGAATCCGATCTCTCTACTATCCTATCCCACGTATATCACTCACTCTCTTCGGTCTGGCACCTGGATAACATACTCTCAATTGCTTTTTACTCTTTTTATTCTTTTGAAAAGTCCTATCAGGTATTCGGTGTCATAGAGTAGTCTTCTCCAGATTCATTAGCATATTGTTTTCAGTCTCCCCTCTTTAGAAAAACTCAAACATTACCAATTTATAGCAACTCCTCTGAAACCCTTCCCCCCCATTCTTGGAAGACAGTCGAACCTGTTACTTCAGGTCAGTCACAGGATGACTGACTTTCGAGATCCTCATCTTTAAATATTATTTCTATTTTCTACACTCTATATTCATCTGCATCTGCACACAAGACCCTATTATCAATTACTTTTATCCTTTTTCCCCTTTCTCAATCCTTCCGCCTAGGCTGAATCACTATTCCTGTCTTAACCCTAGGTCCAGCTCCCTCCTCGCCTCGACATCCCACTAACTTTTTTTCCTAACACTTCCCTTCTTTCTTCTCAACCCAAATACTTCTTCTTTCAATCCATTCATATCTTCACTCAGTCTCTTGCAATCTCCTTCTTTAAAAACACATTCTCTGCATTCAAATACAACAAACAGGCAGCTATCACATATTCAACCTTCATCACAGTCCACAGTTATCAACTAGCAGTCATACATACTTTTTAAAATTACTTATTAGCCTTTATACTAACCTGTACCTAATTCTTATTTTTACCAACTACAGTTTTTAAAATATCACTAAAGCCTAAAAAAGAAATAAACTAATCTCTTTAAAATAGGCGCTTTAAAAATTTTTTAAAACAAGAGCCTAAAATTAGCTTAGCCTTAGAGCCAGGGATATATAAAAAGTTTATAGGTAGGCTTAACCTGTTAGTCTTGGACTGGAAAACCAATTTAAAATTAAAATTATCACTAAATTAAAGTAACTAGTAACAATCTAATAAAGACTGTATTTTTTTAAATACAGAAAGTCTATTTAATATTTTTTTAAGAATTTTCCAAATAAAAACCCAGAACACAGAAAACAGTAAAATCTCTTTACCTATGTTAGCCTTAGGACTGTTAGTAGGGCTAATCAAATTAAATTTATCCACAAATTAATATAGACAATTGTTAATGACTGTTAGTGTATATACCACAAACAGTAGGTGTAATTAGATACACAAACACAAATTTGTTTTACTAAATTCACTTTTCAAATATACACAAATTATATTAGTAAAATTGGAAGCAAAAATTAACACAACCTCACTTAAAGACCACTGATTTTATAATGTATTAATATATATATATATATATATATATATATATATTAATATAAATATATATAATATATATATATATATATATATATATATATATATATATATAATATATATATAATATTATAATATATATATATATATAATTATATATATATAATATATATATATATATATATATATTATATATAATATATTATTATATATAATAGCGATATAAAAATTCACAATAAAAAAATCGGAAAAAAGAAAAAAAAAAAAGTGGATGTTAAATCGCAAGCCAGTAATGCAAAAGCGCAATGCAGGGTTTTAAAAGAAGGATGTGAATATGGCTATATTTACAGAAGTATAACATGCGTAATTATGTGCATAAACGTTATATGAATAATAAATAATTTCATAATTGATAAAAATTTATAATTTTAAATTAAGGTATATAGGGAGGAACCCTGATGAATAGGGACATATAAAAATAAAAAAGAGACAAATATAAAATAATATTTTTGAATACAATGAATACAAGGGTTGTACAACCTATACCCCATATATCAACACTCTTGTAAATGTAATTTTAGAGGGCATAATAAATATCTAATGTCAAGACTGACATGCTGCCCTGAAAAAAGCAAGGTAAATAATTATTTATTTGGGTTAAAATAACATTTTATTTTTGTTATAAAATTATTACAAATTTTTTTGCAATATTATTATTGATATATTAAAAGGTTATAATTATGTACAAAAATCCCAAATGTTATAATCGGAGGAATTTCGATAGGCCTCCTGTTATCAAGGTCTACATCAGATATAACTTCTTCGTATTATTATTTTTGTATATTGTATAATATGATATCTTAATTTGCACAATGTAGGTAGGGCACCCTCCGGCCTCCACTCTCTTCCATTCTCCATTATTCTAACACCATTCCGTGCCACCCCCACCTCTAATTCTTTCATAACCCCATCTTTATACAAAGTTGATAATAACAAGGCAGCATAGGCCACATCTCCATGCCTCACTCCGCTATAATATTTAACCAATCACTTTCAACTCCATTTATTCTTACACACGCTCCACTATCGTCATACATACTTTTGATTCCAATCAGAAGCTTACCACCAACACTATATATCACTAACATCTGCCCAAGAGCTTCCCTATTAATCCTGCCATATGCCTGTTGCAAATTTATAGAACTTAAATACAATTTATTCTTCTTCTCTCTAATTTTTCCAATCATTTGTTTCAATCTAAAGATTTGATCCACACATCCTCTGCCACTTCTAAACGCACCTTGTTCTTCACAATCAGACCTTCAGTCATTTATACCAGCATATATCTTCCCTACAGCACACAATAAAGTAATTCCGCTATAATTCCTACAGTTCTCCTTTCTCTCTTACCCTTATATAAGTGGCTTAACTATTTCTGTCTCCTTCTAATCCTCGGAATATTTACCCTCCATCTTTAAACGTTTTTTTTGCTACACCAACTGTCCTTAAATTCAAATAAATCAATCACCCTCTTCGCCTCCGTCTTTGGATCATTTCACTAGTAATAATTTTCATCTATACCTGCCCAAGCTAATTACCATTCCTTCAAACTTTCTCACTCTTACCCCATTACCTCCTCCTTACTAAAGACCTCATCCCCAAAATACCTATTACTTTTTCCACCTTCAAACCCAAACACATTCACTATTACCTCTTCATTACATGCCAATGTTATGCAGAATTTTCGAAGTTGTACCCTCCAACACTCTCCTCACAATTGTCGTTTTCATCCAGTTACGAAAAGCACCATCCCCATTCATCAATTATTTCAATGCAGAGATTCCCTCATAATTCCTGTAGAATACACACCTACAACCACACACACACACACACACATATATATATATATAATATCATATATAATATATATATATATAATATATATATTAACTATATATATATATATATATATATTATATATATATATATATATATAATATATATTATATTATATATATATAAGTTATTTTTTTTAGCTTGACCCAGGGTTTTCAAATTGGCTACAAACATTCAATAAGAAAGTTGAAAAATAAAATTAGATTGGAAAAGTAAAATGATATCCTGTAAGATCGCATTTCAATTGATATTCAGTGCGTTGGCATTTAAGTTTTGTAATAACTGTTTGTAATAAATTTAGTTCTTTTTTTTAGTAACGGAGTAACGGAGAGGGTGGCCACCTCTGATATATATATATATATATATATATATTATATATATATATATATATATATATATATTATATATATATATATATAATATATATATATATATATTAATATAATATATAATATATATATAATATTTCAGGGTGGCGTTGGTTCAAGTTACTTTTTTTTTGGTCACAGTACAAGTTACAAAGTACTCTAGAGAATTGTTTCAAGTACAAAAAACAAATACAAGTACCTCTAGAATTTGTTTTAAAGTACAAGTACAAGTACATAGTATCAAGTACAAGTACTTTATGAAACCTATCATATTATATAATATTATATAATATATATATATATATATATATATTATTATATATATATATATAATTAATTATATATATATATATATATATATATATATTATTCATCATTACCCACCTTCTCTCCGCAAGACTGGGGGGTAAGGTGGCATAACATTGAACCGGAAAACAGAAAAAGTAGCATTGAAGAATATGAAACGCAAGTCGAAAAGGGAATAAGCTCAGCCTTACCGCCCTCCCTTTTTTATACCTTGTGCTGAGAACTTGTTCGCTTAGTCAGAAAATTCCACCCTTAGATAGCTTTCACGGGGACCCTCGAATGGAACCTCACTTTGCGCATCTCGCCTGTCGAATTCTACGGGGTTTTCATCCTTTGCCCAGGGTGGACTTAACAATCATACCTACCCCCTCACAAAAACCCCGCCATTTCTTCCTCCTATTATGCCACCTTTTCTTGCCTCTGCCCAAACCCACATCTTCTCTCTCCAGACAGGTCTCCTTTTCTGAATAATCCACTTTCTTCGGTCTTCCAGCCGGGAGGATTCCCACCACAC
>JABUQX010058019.1:22500-25000 GCA_015478945.1 Trachelipus rathkii
TCTTCTTTTTTCAGGCGGGACCCCCTTCCCCTCCGGAAGGGGGTCCCCTGTACTCCGGCCCCGACTCCTTACTCCTTCCTCCTCTATGCAATCCAAATTTGATCCTTCTACAGGTATTTCCTATTTTTATGGGCCAACACCCCCCTGAAGGGGAGCCCTATGGGAGGTAACTATGCTGGTCTATATATATAAAATATATATATATATATATATATATATATATATATATATATATATATATATATATATAGTGAAGAAAAATATATAAAATAGTATATATATATATATATATAAATAAATAAATAATTAAATATATATATATATATATATATATATATATATATATATAGCAGTAGTATAGAAATATATATATATATATATATATATATATATATATATATATATATATATATATATATATATATATATATATATATATATATATATATATATACGATAAGCGAATATATAAAATTTAATTTTTATCGTGCAATATCATTATCCGCCATGGTCTAGTGGTTAGACAATATGCAGGAAGCTAAAGAGGTGAGAGTTCGAATCCTCACTCCAGAGTGGCCGGTGATCGAATCAATATGGATCAATATCAATATGAGTTCAATGACGTGATGTGACGTAATAATATAAGGTATTGAAGTAAATTCAAGTTGCTGATAATGATGGTGGTCAATGCGTGGAATATATTTTACAATCACGCAATGACAACTACACAAGTAGTAAATATAACGCTTCAAATCAGTAGTAAAATTTACTACTTCTCTTTCTACTATTAGTTAAAGTAGAAAAAAGTAGTTAAAATTAAGTTGTCATTTATACAACTGAACAAAAGTTCATTTTACTACTAAACTAAAAAGCGTTTCGACTACTACAAGTAGTAGTTTTCATTCTACTATCCAAAAGTAGTAAAGTTAACTTTTTAGAGGTTGGAGCTCACAGGAACCCGAAAAGTAGTAGAAAAGACTCAAAAAGTTGTTATTTTAACTAAACTTTTTCTTCTGTATATATATATATATATATATATATATATATATATATATATATATATATATATATATATATATATATATATATATATATATATATATACCTTATATATATATATAAACATTTACAGTTTTTACAGATTTATGTGTAAATATTTTTTTTTATTTATATATATATATATATATATATATATAATATATATATATATATATATATATATATATATATATATATATATATATATATATATATATATATATATATATATATAATATATATATATATATATATATATATATACATACAAATAGCATTATGGTATTTATATCTTTTTTTAAAAATATACTATTATATATATATATATATATATATATATATATATATATATACTATTATAATTTATTTATTCAGCAAAAAGGAATGCACAAAATAGAGACATGAAAACATGATGGTCATACTTAAGCAAATTACTTATTTTTTTTTACACCAATACAGCAATTAAAACTTATTGTAAATTTAACTTTATTAATGCAAGACATGATAACTTGAACATATTTATATTGTTAGATTTCCTAATTAAAGCTGAAATTTATTCTATAAAGAGATTGCAACAAATATAACACATTGCTCATGCTTATTTAGTCTGGCCAAATAAAGCCTGAGGTGCTGGGAATCTTGCCCATTATTGTCATGAAGGAATAGAATGTCATTATTTACAACTTCAAAACCATCTTATTTGTCACAAACAAGTCAGTCACAAAAAAATAACAGTACATAAATTTTATACATTTGTTCAATAGTAAAAAATATCCTAACTCCTATATACATCAACAAAATGCTCACCACCTTAGGCAAATATTCTTAATATTACACTCCGCTCTCTCTCTCTCTGTGTGTGTGTGTGTGTGTGTGTGTGTGTGTGTGTGTGTGTGTGTGTGTGTGTGTGTGTGTGTGTCTGTGTGTGTGTGTGTGACCTTGTTGGTTTGGTCAAAGTTATTTTTGGTGTACTTTATTTTTTTTTAATTTTGTAAGAATTGGTGTAAATAGTAATATTCCGTTGGGAGTAAATATATAAATGACCTTTCCCTTTATATCTTCCCACTGCTATCTTTGTTAAAAATGAGTTTAACTCAATTTTTTTGTTACATATGAATTGAATTATAAATAATTTTCATAAAATTGTTTTTTTGGAAAAGCTAAATCTAGCAGTAAAAGAAAAAAAATGCTATATTTAGCAGATTTTTGGCTTTCCTGCTAGATTAAAAAAATATGAAAATTTGGGATAAATTGGTGGTTGAGGTCAGCTAATTGGGTGTTTCTATAACAAACAAAATCCTAGGCTTAATTTCGTTCTACTACAAATGCATGGAAGACGTGGGGATTCAGAATATATATATATATATATATATATATATATATATATATATATATATATATATATATATATATATATATATATATATATATATATATATATAGCTATGTTGGTTACTACAGA
>JABUQX010058020.1:0-27500 GCA_015478945.1 Trachelipus rathkii
AGCATGAGTACGAACATTGTTAAAGGTGATACCTCTAGGGATAGTGTATATCTATATATCTTTATGATCTTTTCGCCAGGAACAAGATGTGTTCGTTTCTCTAATCATATAATTTTGTGAAATAGGATAGTATCATTCAGTACAGCATGATAATAATTTTTATTTCTTGCAGATGGTCGCTGCACGTTTACTTTGAGATTGCTAGTCGTGTTCAATATTGGAATCGATTCACTTAGACGTAAATATTCTTTTCGGTATTTTGTGTGATGTTCTCATATTTTCTCTGATAAAGCTTTTACGTTTTATTTTTTTACTCGACTCGTAATGTGTGCTTTAAAGCACATATCCCTCTGCTTGCACCCAAGTCTTGGTGGATATTGATTTCAAATAAATGAACGGAAAGCTCTGCAGATGGAAGATAAAGAAATGAGCACTGAGTGGGATGTATTAATAAATATGGATGCATGATTCGAAATCTCATTAGATGTCACTTATCTTATCAAGTTAGTTAATGACTTTATAATTTGGTGGAGGAAAAATTTAGTAATTATTATTAAATTTACATTTTCATAAATTCATAATAGTAGGATTGTGATTTATTTTGAACTTGGTTAATTGTAATAGAAAGCAATCTGTCTGCTAATGCAAAACTGATATTATAAAGAATTAAATCAGATACCAAGATATCATAATCTTGATAATATATATATATACTTATATTTCATAACCTTCATTAGAGTAAACTTTTTTACCAAGTTAACAGACTCTCACTTATCACATAAAATATCAATTTGTGACTCTAGAACCTTGTGTAAGTTTCTCATTAAAATATTTAAGCAAAAAATTTCTTACATATCATAATCGCAAAATTCTTAGCCATAAATATTCATATATAGGAACATTCTATATTCACTAATAAATATGATGGAAAAAAGTATTATTTTACACAATTGATTAACTTAGATAATATCTTTTCTAATATGGTAAACACTGATTTATAAGCTTATGTGCTTTGTTCTCTTATGAATTATTAAGTTAACTAAGTAATATATTGGAATTTGAGAAATCTTGAATAGAAAAATATTTAATATTCTCTGTGAGTGTGCTAAGAACAGTTTCTATCATTTAAGATAATTAAATATCGTAGATTATTCACTCTCTTAAATTATAATTATTAATGTATAATATAACCAATATAAAATTTTGAATTAAATAATAATAATATTATCAATACTAAATTGGCCTAATTAGATTATTAATATCAATTATAAAACATTTAATGTCTCATTTGCATACTATATTTTGTAAGTTTAAACTTGAAACTTTCACATCTCTATAATTATCTTTTTTTATCAATACTTAGTTCTTGATGCTTCTGCTGAGTGTCTGAATAGATTGATATGGTAAATATCCCGTTATGTGATTAATGTTATCCAATTATGGAAATTATATATATTTTCTAAAAAATCAATCTAGGGATCAATCTAAGGATATTACATATCTAAGTGTCTTAACGACGAAAAGACATAGTATTTATAAGAAAATAGCTTCACTAATTTAAAGCTTATTAATTCAGGAATGAGAGGATGAGAGAATGATGGGAATAAGGATGAAGTAACTGAGGTGATTAAAGATTATAGAATTAGAATAGGGTATAGTAGGAGTGAGAAATTATGAGTGTTGTAATAGGTTATATAATATATAATCTAGCGTGGTTGGGAAATGAAAGTCAGTTTGTTCTGGACTTGAATTGTGACCTAAGTTAAAGGGTGAACTATTCCCGATCTACATTAACTAAGCTACATACATTCGGGACAGAGTATATAAGATTATAATTAATGCATAGGAGCTTATAAAGACTGAAGTGAAACAGTGAATACTATGTATACGACTCACTTACATTAATGTAGATTGATATATTCCTCAGTGACTCTTAACGATCTTACTCAAGTGTATCCTATCGACTTTATTATATGTACAAATTATTACTCGTGTGTGTTAACTAGCACTTTACTCTTTCTCTTTTTAATTTAGTGATGTATAGAAACGCAGGAGCTTAATGATAGACGAAAGGAATATTTTCACTTTTTTAAGAAATTACCGACGTTTGGTCACTGGGATAAATTTGCTATCGTATCTTTCACTATCGATGACTATAATCCGACATAATAATAAATAATAAATCATTAATCTTAAATGAATATATATATTCTGTAAACTCTTGAAACATTTTTTCTTGTTAATATTTTATTTGTTTAACGATTTTTTTGTATATATCGTTCGAATACTCTTTGTGATTTTAATTTAATTATTATTATAAAATTAAAGAAGGAGGAGTTATTATGACTTAAATACTTAATACTTTTAATTATTTTTAATAAAACTAATAATGAAACTTGTATTCATGATACTATCTTTATGTGTACGATAGTATATTTTTAAGAGTGATTTTTCTTTCGTATTTTCTTGAAAGTTAATTTTATTTAAAATTATACTAATCTCAAAAATTATTAATTCTTATAATTTTATAATTAAAAATGATATTGTTCATTATATATTATATAAATATAAAATAATTTATTATCTTGAATTTGAATTGAAAAGAAAACATTATTATTCGAATGATTATATTTATATCCTGTTTATGTTAATTATTGAAGATTAGGTATGTATAAAAAGTAAATCTATAAGGATTGCCAATTTTATGACTAGCGTCTATTATTAAACTCCTCATTCGTGTGTGTGTTAAGTATCTTATGTTCGTTGAATCAATATACAATATAGATATAAATATTTTGGAGAAATTGGACGGTTATAATCCATCGAGTAAGAGATATGTGGATAGTTGTATCGGTATGCAAGAGGTGATATATCTCATGGATCAAATACCCCGAATTTTTTTAGCCTTATTAGTATATTATTATAATCACTAAGGAATTTAATTTAAGTGTCCTAAATTTAATTACATTTATTTAACCTTTTTTTTTATACATATATCAATAGAATTTGGTTAGGACACCCATATTATAAATGCTGATATGTACTTTAATTACTTATTATCACTTAAGAACTTTATCTATAATAACTAACATAAGGTATCCTCTTATATAATTAAAATTTATTATATATAATACTATATTCTTATTATATTCAATATTATAAGAAACACATTTGAATTACAATATTTATTAATTACATTATTATATAATATATATATATATATATATATTATACTTATGTTCAATTGGAAAAACGGTTACACTAAGTAATAAGTAATAGTATATAATATAATAATTAGATTTTTTTTAACACTGTAAAGACACAAATATTTACATAAATATAATCTTTATAAATTAAATATACATTATTATATTTATTTCAAATCTTTAATTGATCATCATATTTTAAATTGCTCATTACATAAACTAATTATTCAAAGAAATTTATATTGATAAATAAACTTTGATTATACTAATACTAATAATAGTGTTTGGACTATCGTATATATTATTATTTTAATAACTTTGTCAGTTATTATACTCATATCCATGAAAAAATTACTATGGATACGCCTAATTGTATATAGTATTATTTAATAATATATCTTATATATATATTAATTATATATATATTATATAATTATCTAATACATGAATTTCTACATCATATTAAGTGTTTACAAATAGATGATAATGATATATTAATTATTACTAAATTTCATATGAATATATATATTTATTTTTCGTATGATATTATTTTAATGACTTAATTTATATAATATATTCTTAATATATTAATACAGTGGTGATAGAGGACGTGAAGATCAAATTCCTCACTAATAAAATTTTTTTAGACTACACTAAAAATATTTAAGTATATTATATAATTATCATTAATATTATAAAAAATGATATATATAATATTTAAATTATTTTATATAAATATGTACGTGTCAGTAGTTACATAATACTCGTGAGTTATATCTTTGGGGAAGTTACTACGCATAAGAGAAGATTAAAACGGTATACAATTTAACCATTATGACTGCGATTATATAATCCGGACGCTCTAGCATCATATTATACTCACTTATTTCGATATGAAAGAGAATAAGTTTTATTATATACTATTATTAAGGGTCATGAAACTTGGTAATAACGATAATACTATGTAAATGGGTTAGAGACTATAGAATTACACGTGTAAATTTGATAAGTCTGGTAGTGATGTATAATATAGATCTTAGGGGTGGGTTCGCAACCTCTATACGTGGTCGATACGGAAATAATTATTCTAAGTCGACCTGCTCCTTCTTCCTGTTAGTTAAACGAGCGGGTTGGGTATTTGCGAATTCTTTTCGTTAATTAATTTAAAAATTTTGCTTAAAAAATATAATTTTTTTTAACAATGTATGGTAGAAATAGAGTAATGTAAAAAAATTATAAATATAGGAAAATCAAAAAAAAAAAATATACTTTTTGCTTTTGTTGTATATGAATAATATAAAACATAAACTTCGATTTCGGGTGTTTTATTTTGTGTGTGTGTTTGTTATTTTTACAAAACAATAACAATTCTATTGAAAGATATAGATCGGCATTTTGTTTAGAGAGGAGAATCAATGTTTGTTGAGGTGTCAGAGTACAGACCCTAGAAGGATTCTAGTTGCTACCTTGGGGAACAGTAGGGTTTACTCAGGCCTAGACGAATAAGGTTCTTCTGTGTTCTTAATTTGGTGATAACTGGTACAGGTAGAATCATTGTCCGTGCTGCGTGGTGTTTGTTCTTTATGTGCGGATTCTTGGTAAGCGATCTATATGGATTCTATGAATTGGTGATTAGTATTTATTACTCTTAAGATATTTTATTTATGTCTATTTATCGTCATAGGTACGAAGAAGTGTTGTCTCTTTGTGTGAAAGGAAAACTGGACTAAATCTGTGAGAATCTTGTGATATCTTATATTTTACAAGAATTTATATCTTCGCCTCTATGATGGTGACATCCTCGCTTGGACTGAAGTAGTTTCCTTTTCTAAAGTAGTTGGTTTTGAATGTATAATCTAGACAACGTGAATATACGCTTTGTGTGAAAAACTTATTTGGGCTTAGTGCCGGTTTGTATTTGTTTTTTGTGGGATAGTAGCATAGAGGCGATACAGGGAACTTCCGAGTGAATTTGTGTATTCTCGTCGAAGGATAAAGTGTGTTAAAAAGAGAATTATGAAAGCGTATGCCTATTGATTTTGAAAACATATACAAACATTTGGTATATAGCCACTTATTATCAGCATAGTTAAGGAAATGTGTAGAATGTAGATGATTTTTATGTCATGATACGTGGCATGTTTCAGAGGGTATATAGGTTGACCGAGAGAATCGACAATAGTAAGTTTGATAGTCAGATATTGTAAGGACCGAGAGGAGACAGTTGATTGGACTCCGCCCTTTTCCAATTGAAAACATTTAGGTCATATCTGTGGAGTAAGCAAAATGATTCGCCTAAGATGAGAACTTCATAGTTATATAAGGTAGGATCGACTTACACTTATCCTATGCGTGTGTGACTTAAATTTGGATTGTGCAAATTATTACAGAATTTGTTATTTTTATTGGAAGTATACGTATCAAATCTTCGTGAGAGAATCGGATATTTACTTTGTCTAAAGACTTTCAGGTTCTCCCCCTACGTAGTTGTGAGATACGATTGTGCCAATAACTCTACATTCGCCTCATTGCCTCTCATCTCATTCAGACGTAACATATTAGTGAAACCTATATAATAATTAAGATATATATTATCTTATAGACTGAGGATTGTGTAAGTGATGCGGAGACAGGGATGCTGTAATAGAGAGGAGAAATACTCTGTGTGTAGCTTTGGATAGTTGTGTACGGGACGTTGCAGTTGAGTTTATAGTTGATTTCGGTCTTAGTCAAAAGAATTGAGGAGTTCTAGAAGATCGTGGTCGTTTCGTTTCAGGTAGAAAGTGAAGGGTATGCACTGAGAGGAATTAGTGTTAGCAAAATTAAATAAGGAAAAGAAGTAGCTAAACTATGTAGATTGGTGAAATTGATGAAGAATAAAAGGAGACAGGGGTATGACAGATGGAGAAAGGCACATGAAGAGTGAAGAAGATAAGGGAAGTATATACAGAAAAGGTGAATGAGAGAGTATGAGAAATGTGTTTAGTGGGAAGGCAGATGAGGAAGTAAGAAATCTGACGACAGGGGCGTTCATAAGATATGAGTAGTAACGGGAAGTGCAATGGGGATAATATAGATGTTGTACAAAGACTGCTCATTTGTGAAGTAGGTAAGGTGCCGATGCGGGCAGGACAAGTATACTTTAGAAAATTAAGAACTCAGGGTATTCCTAAGTCATTGAAGAGAGGAGATGTATTGATCAATAATTGGGGAAGAGTGGCTAGACTTGGATTCACACGGATGAATGGGTTTTCTAGTCTATTTTAAAGAGATGGCTCGAAAGGTGGTGTGTACTAGGATCAGGAGCACACTGTTTTTGCACACAAAGTTTGGAAATTGGACGAGTAAAGGAGAGGGTAATCGAAAACAAGCTATCCATAGTACTTCATAACATGTTATCAGTGTGCTCACGTATGCGATATAGCTCCATTCTTGATTATACTTCGACAGAGCTATGATAAGTTTACCATACTCCAGCAGTTGTATTCAAACTCGCCTATTTCAAGAGGGCAGCATTCTCCTCACTTTCTTGGATTGTTAGCTCTTATTTGAATAGTAGGGAATCATGTTATAAATAAATTGTTTGTTAGCATCTCTAGAGTAAGAAATACTGTCATAGGCATATAAGGATTTGTAGAATATTATACTGTTAATTGTGTATTTACGCTCGAAAGCTTGATTAGAGGTGGATTATCGTGAATTGTATTGTTGGAATAAGTATTAAGATTGAATATCTAAAAAATACGAATGACATATCTTGTTTAAAGATACATAACGACAACACACTTTCATTATCGGCTGTAATTATTTTTTTATATATAATGATTGACATTTTGAGCATTGATTGTGTAACTAATTTAGGCTAAGAGTGTTTTCTAAATTTTATACAGTTTTAATTTTATAGATAATTTATAATTTCTTGCATTTGTCACATATAATACCTCAGTAACAGATGTGTTATGATGCATTTACCGATAAAAGATGTAAAATTTTTATTCTTATGCAAGATCTGTGGAAAGCCAAATAATTCAAATGGGAAACTTCTTGGTTCATATTTTTAATCTAAGTATTATGTAAATGGCTCACTAAACTCCTTATATTAGTCCTCATATTCTTTTTATTTTAAATAATGATCTTTAAATTTCTTATATATATTATTGTTAATACATTTTTCTAACACATTTATGGAGTGTTAATTATTATTTTTGTTATGTGAGGAATTCCTAATTATTTTTGCCATTTTTTCTCATTGTTTTTGTTTTTATTCTATTGATGTATAGTTCTTAGGATTTTTAATCTTTGTATTTTTGTAAGGTCTCTTCTTCATTTCACATGCCTGATGGCTTGTCTGTCTTTTATTTTATAATCCATCCTGTCTCTTTATCTTTCTTTAATTTACAAGCCTGTCGGCTTTTCTCTTTTTTTAAGTCTAGATCTGTATCGTCTGTCCCTTCTTTGAGTCTTGTTTGACTACGCTTTCTTTAAATATGCATCTTAGTGACTTGTTTTTAAAATATTTATTTATAATTAATATATATTTATTCTTTTATATAATTTATTCTTTATTATTTTTAAATATATTTTTTTTATTCTTATATTCTTTTTGTTGTCAATTTGTTGATATTTTTTATTTTAATTGTTTTCTCATTCTCTTATCAATCTTTATTATTAATTGTTTTACATATATCTTTTTTTATTTATTTTTAATATTTTTTCTTTATTTTTATTTCATTAAACATATTTTTTTTTAACATTTTTTTATTTTTTCTATAATACATAATGGTACTCTAAGTTATATTTTTTGATAATGAGCTTAATGCAGTTTTATTCAGTTTTAAGTGTTGTGGTGTGTGGTGTTTGTAGTTGTGTTCGATGTATCTGTTTGTTTGTTTAGTGATGTGTGAGTATTACGAAATTTAATTTGATTCTAGATAGACTTATACATATGACAATTTTAGTGTCCTTCACCTGAACATATTAGTATATAATTAGAAATTAATAGGTTTCCAATTATTGTATTATTATTATTTATGATAATATAATTAACATTGTTTATTTAGTATTAAAATAGATTATTTGCATGCCAATATAAAAGATGTGAGTTAAGGTTGATCTGATTTAAAAAAAAAAATTGCTATGTTAGTTTATTTACTGTTGTTAAGTGTGCTTGATTATCATGTTATTAGCTAGTTTTTTTTATTCATGTGCATAAAGTATATTTTGTAAATAAATATAAATAATTTGAATAAATATACACACTATTAAAAATATAATAGGCATCTTCTGTTCGAATCATATCTTGCACAATAAATAAACCTTTACCTTCATTTTTTATAAGATACCATATTGAGTGTTAATATGTATCTTTGAAAAACTACTTATAATATGATAAGAAAAACTTTATTAGCGATTATATTATAGGCATATTATACTCTTCAGGGTATTGTATGTGTGTAGTGTGATTCGTGTTCATTGATGTTACGTTGCGTTATATCAAACTATTCCAATTACTAATTTTCTTTGATAATTTATTACTCTGGTAATTAGGATTGAATAAAACGCATATTTGTTTAAGTAGTTTTTAATATAATAGAATAATTAATTAACTTAATTATCAAAATAAATACTAAAATACGATATACCAATACAGCCCTCACCTCACTCACACAATACATATATAAAGATAATTTGTTTATTGAAATGTACATTAATGTTCGTTAAATTTTGCATTGCATTAAGTCTTGCAGTAATAGATTAACCCATGATTTTGAAATGTGGCGAGATGGATAGAGGGGAAGTTTGGAAACTGACTGCTACAGGTTTATTTGTTTGTTAGATTTATATAACTATGTAATATTTTTTTACACCATTAAATGATAATACTTAAATAATTAGACTTCTAATAATTAGGTTATAGGAATACACAGGAAAAACTTTTTTTATTATACATTTTTATATAAAACTGATTCTATGGCATTGTCTTAATATTTTTATAATAATTCATAATTTTATAAGAAATATATATATTTTTTATATTTATATAATTACATTATTTTTTTTTTATTTATTTTTATTTTAATTTGCTATATTTTTTTCTTTTATTAATTTTTTTCTAATTTTGTTTATTTTTAATTTTATTTTTCTAAACTTTGTATTTTTGTTGATAATGTGATTATATTTTGACTCACATTTATCTAATACATTCTAGTAATGTACATATAATATGGTGTTTTTATTTTTAATTTTATTTAAATTTTATTTTTAAATTGTTGTATATTTTTCCTTATGTTATCGGAATTTTTGTGGTTTTCTTCTGGTGGTGGTGGTATTAAGATTTTTTGCTCATATGGAGAGGATCTGAACACAAATGATTTTCTTAAATAAATTATTGATTGGTTGGTTTTTATTATTATTAGTAAAAATTTATTCGATAAGTGCTATTGCTATTTTGAGAGTTTTACAGCAATTGAAATATTAAAATTACTTCTTATACACGACACTTTTTTATGTTAATAAATAATAATTAAACATCAATCGTGATTATTTTCTTTCTTTCTTTTAACTTGTTTTTTTTAAAGAAGTAGAATAAAATGGAAACAAAAGCGTATGACGATACTGATTGATATATTTTGTTAAAAATAAATATATAGGATGCAAGTGGCATAATTAGTGTTTATACCCTTGCTTGTCTAGTGTGTTGTGCTCGAGGTCGATAGCTCTAGTTGTGAAATTCGTCGTGGTGGGTAGCGTAATTTGTTCTGTTTCATACTGTTATCGATGATTCGCGATAGTATGAATTTATAGATAAAAGGATTTATTTATGAACTTAAACCTAACTACAATTTATTATTCTTAGTTTCTCATAGTAAAGCATATCGTTCATATGGTGATATCTATATATAGGTAATATGAAATTAACATATCTTATATGTGTGAATAATGAAAATGTTACTATATATATATAATTTTAATAGATAGTATATATATGTAATTATTATAATAACAATTGGGATTTATGCTTAAAGATATATGTAAATGCAGGAAGGTGAAGTAGTATGGTATGAATTATAGTTTTTATGTGGTATAGATTCTTATGTCTTGATGTGTTTTACATTATAGATTGAAAGCATGTTTTTTAGATTGGTTGGATAGTCCTTTCAATATATATAGCTAATTGTTTGTGTTTTATAATTAATAAAGATTAGTTCTTTATTTTCGTACATTACTTCAGTGATATTTATCTTTATGTGCTTTTAAGGCTATTAATGTATTAAGAGTGTATAATGTGAAGTCTAGTGTTAGATCTCTCTCTCACTTCTTGATTAAGTGTTATTAAAGCTTATCTAAGAAACAATATTATTTTAAAAATCTGGAAAGTAAGTATTTTTCTATTAATGTTGATTCCACTCCAGACATTACACATATAATTTTTATGATTTTGGCATTTATACACTATTTATGAATATAGTGTATTTAGTCATATTATTTTTGGTATATCTTTATAGTATATTGATAGTGTGTGTGTTGGTTAGTGTGTATATATAATTTGTGTTGTGTGTTGTGTGTGTGTGCTGTTGTGTGTGTGTTTGTTAGTGTGTGTAGTGTATATATGTATTTCTTAGTTTATTATCATTAATGTTTATATTATTTATGTTGTCATTATTATAAAATTCGTTGATGTAACAGTGTTATATATATAATTAGTTTTAATAATATTATTATATGTAACAATTATAAATTCTATCATATAACTAGGTTTTATTTTAATGAGTATACTGATATATTTATGTTCTTATAAATTATAATCTATAATCATATATTAAGTCAATTGACATTGCATAATTCTTTGTCAAGTATACTAAAGTATTAACACGTGTAGTGTCAATTATATTGTTTATGCCTGTTTATTTATATTTACTTTATTTTTAATTTTAAACTATTATTTTTCTTTTATAATCATTTGTCTTAATTCTAAATCATGTTTTACCTATGATTATCAATTCGCGTTCGGGCACTTTTTTTTTAACTATATTTCCTTAAAAATTGAATAATTTTTTTATATTTGTCGTTGATAATCTGTTCTTTTCAGTTTACTCCTTGGACATTTTTGGAGAGGTTCATTCAGGGAAATATTTCACTTTAACTACCTTTGATTTATTTAAAATATCCTTAAATTTTTTGTAACCATGGCAATAGGATATTTATTTTTCCAAAAACTTAAAGTTTCACTTAGAATTTTCTCAGAATTTTTAGTAATATCTTTATGGAAATTAATGAATTTTACATCAATAACATCTTGATTCGTTCCTTATCTCGTGGTTAGGTGTGTAGAATGAATATTTATATTGCTTAGTTCCGAACCTTCATTTCATCTACATATAATTAGTTTGAATTTACCAGTTTATTATAATAATAATCTTATTTTTTTTATCATTTTTGATTCTTTTCTATAGTAGTTTTTCTTCATTAAAATCTCTCATTCACTGAATTGTGTATTTTAAAAGAAGAAAAAAAATCTCAATTTTTCATTTGGCATAATTCAAAGCATTATGATATGTTTATAATACTATTTTTTTTTCTATTCTTTTATATATTTTGATAATCTTTTAACTTTCTTTATAATTTCTGTTTTTTATTGCTGTTTTTACGTTTTCTTATTTTCATTAATGTATTTTTACTAACTCTCTTTTGCAGTCGTTAATATTTTTCTCGTTTTTCTTTGTATTTCTTATTTTGTAAAAAATTACTGGTTATAGTTTATATTAATGTCCGATCTATGTTTTATTCTGCTATAGATAAATCTTATTTTTCACCTTTTTTTCACATTGTTGAAAAAAATGTTTTTCATTATAAGGTTTTATTAGTTTTCTAATTTGATATTTTTATAATTTTGCGCCATGATAATATTATTTATTAACAGTCAACTCTGCTTTTTAACTCTATATTTCCTTGTGCTCTCGAATTTTGGGCAAATTTCTATTAAATAATATCGATTTATTTTTAATATATATTTAGTTATATTTATTTTATCTAATTTTTTAATGTATTCATTATAATTACTTGTCTTCGTTATAGATACTTATATTTCATAATAACTCTTATTATTATTATTAATTAACTAATTGTTTGATTAAATTATATAATATTGTAATTCCTATTTGTTATGATATTATATTTTTTTTAATTTTTGTGTGCTAATGTTTTTATTATAGTATTTTATATAAATTATTTGGTATTATATATATTATTGTTCTTATAAAGTAACTCGATTTTACTATTATTCGTGTTTAGTTGCATTTATATAAATTCATAAATCATATAATTTGTATACTTTTCTCTCTTTTAAAGTTTTTAATTTTTGTAAAAAAAATAAAATTAATTCTAAATTATTGGAAGAATGTTTTTATATTTTAATATTTTTTAATTATCTCAATCAAGCATTTTGGATGGTGACGTTATATGGTTGGTTTCTGAGATTTTTGGAATATCTTTTTTCTTTCTTGTCTAACGGATGTATTATGAATATATTTACCTAAAAAGTGATTTATATAAATTTTTGTGATATACTGTTATGTTCTCTTTTAATTATTTTGTCATATATTTTTTTTTTCACTTATGTCTAATTTAATTTCTTTTTTAGATGTAAATTATGCTTTCTCTTAGTGCACCCTTTGGGGTCGAAGGGTGGTAGTTGTGTGTGTTTTTTGTTGTTAGGTTAGGTTTTTTATGTTTGGTTAGATTATGTTTTATTGTTGTTGTTGGATGTTGTTGTTGGTTGTAGTGTTGTTGGTCTCGGTGAAAAATGTTTTGAGTTATAGTGTCAGATATTTTTTTATTAATATATATATATTACTTAGTTATTATATATAATTTATGGTATATATATTATTTAATGGATAAATATATATGTATATATAATCATTTATTGAAAAATTATATGATTAATATTTTTAATTATGTATATTTGATATATTTATTTATATAATAATATAAAATTGATTAATAGTATAAATGATTATTTTACTTAATTATGTAAAAAATAAGTGGATAAGTAAGGTGATCGTTATTATTTGATATGTCTATATTATGTATTAGATATGTACTTATAAACTTAGTTGTTTTAAGTGTGTTGAACTTTTTGTTATAAATTAGTATTAAGATTAAAGAATTAATTACTCTAGTTAACTTTAAGTCTTAGTAAGGTCTTAGGTCGACGTATGGAAATACTTAGATAGGTTATATAAGTTTTTAGTTTTATCAGTAGTGATGTTATGAGCGGTTACGATTTATAATTGATTAAAAACTGTATATATATTTAATTGGTTATAAATGACATATTAATAATATTCAATATAGGGGTTATTTAATTAATTGATGTTTATTTAGTATTAGTGTATGAGTGTCGTGTTGTTGTTGTAGTGTGTGGTGTTCTATTGTTTTTTATGGGTTATTCACAGAACAGAAGTGCGATTGTTAATTTCTACTCTAAATATTTATCTATTGATAAATTTTCTGAGAATTGTTTATTAATAAATCAACAATGTAATTGCAAAGGTAACGAGTTTTTATTTCATTACTGATACTGATTACTTTGGAATGTGATTAATATGAAATATATATATCTAAATACAATTTATTCTTATATTTTTAAAATCAGATTTTAAGCACTTTAGATATTATGAATGCTTATTGACTTTATATGTGATTGGGATTATCTTGCAAATTTCTTTGGACTACGTTTTTTGCATAGATTATATAATCCAGAGTTGTTCATTTTTTGCGCGGTTAAACTGTTATATTTGATTAAAGCAAGAAAAATTATGTGAATTCAATTGTTAATTACAGAAATAAATTAATGCAATTTTTCTTATTTTTTATTTATTAATTATAATTTATAATTTGTCATAATAATCTTTTTAATTAATTTTTTACTATACTTAATTTTAATTTATTATTATTATTATTATTATTATAATTATCATAATATAAAATATTCTCAAAATTATAGTATTATTTATATTATTTCTTATAGTTTTATTTTTGCTATTATTTCTTACTACTTTTTAACGACTTTTTTTTATCCATATCTAGCTTTATTCAAATTTTCTGTTGTCTTAATATCATTTATTATGTGTCATTTTTTGATCTTTATGAGTTTGTATGAAAAACTAAACTCTTATTACTTTTCTTTATTCTTATTTATTTATATATCTTTATATTTATTTCACATTCCTTATAGTTTCCTTTTATAATAAAATTCATATGTTTTTATTAATTCTTTATATTTATTATTTATAATTATTTTATTTTATATATTATTTTTTTATTTATTCATTTTATTATCTTTAACAATTTATTTTTTTTATTTAGATATTTTTTTTATTTTTTTATTATTTGTCTTTCCTTTACTTTTCTTAATTAATATTTTTTTAATCTTATTTTTTTTTTGGTTTTTTAGTTGGAGCTTATTGTTTAATTTTTATTTATTTTTATATATATTTAATTATTATTAGTATATATTTATCATACTTTTTTATTTTTTTTTTTTGCTTTATTTTTATATATATTTGTTATTATTAATTCATTTTAATTTTTATTATATTTTTTGTTGGAGTTATTATTGCATTTATTTACTTTTTTTTATATTATATTATTTTTATTATTTAGTATATTTTTTATTTTAATTTTTTATAATTATATTATTATTTTATATTTTTTTTTAAATTAATATTCTTATTTTTTAAATTTTCTATATGTTATTATAGTTTTATATATATTTGCTTTATTTAATATTTTACTATGACATGTCTCTCAATGTACATTTTGTTATTTTTTTTTTATATTAAATATTTTTTAATTTTTTTATATTATTTTTTTTTTATTAATTTTTTATATTTTCTAATACAATTAGGTACTTTATTTGATAATTGCTTAAAGCATTATTTATTTTTTTTACGATATTAGTGTAGTGTGTTGGTTTTGTTGTGTGGTGTTGTGATGTGTTGTGTAGTTGTGGTGTGTGGTTTGTGATAGTGTGTAGTGTTGTGTGTGTGTTCTATTTCTAATTTATTTCTTAGTTATTTATTTAAACTTTATATATAAATTGTATTAGGTTATTAAAATATATATAAAATATTTGATATTATGTTAACTATGTTAATTATTAATAGTTGTTTATTAAAAATTAATCTATTTATTATCATGTTATTATTAATATGAATATAGTCACATGATAAAGATTCGTTAGAGTAGGATGAACGTTTTTATATTGGTTTATTCGCTTATATTTTTTAGTTTACATTATAAACTTTACTTAATTTTTACTATTGTTTTAATGTTCATAATGAACATCTCACAGTGAAAAGAAAAGCTTCGTATTTACAATGGTATAAAAGCAATGATAAATCAATTCAAAAGAGTTCCTACTCTTGTCCAATAGAATATTCTGATTATAAAGGGGGTCCAAACCCGCCTGACCTAGAAAAATGAATTTAACTTTATACTAAGCATAGAAGCATAGACCTACAAAGTTTAATTCATTTCATCTACTTATCATTTAAAAAATTAGTAATAATATATTTAACATAGCCCTAGATATATCCAGGGGCCAAATATAGACTATTTTATTTGTGGTAGTTGGGAAAATTCTTGTTTAGAGGAGCAACTCGGGCTCAAATGGAGTAGAACTAGATAAATGGTATTTGTTTTCCGTGGATTTCAATTTATTTACGTTGGATTGTATTAACATCGGGGGGCCATGCAGATGATGCGTGATTCAGTAGAGAAAAGAAATGTTGTCTATAAATTGTTGTTTAGGTATCATTCTGTTGGTCTAAATTTGTACCAATGAAGGTTTTTAGTGTATTGAGTTTATGCATATCTCTTGAGGCGATAATTTTGTGAGACTTCTTTTATGACGTGAAATTATTTTATTTTTTTATTTTCACTATTATAAATATTTTGTATTTGTGTGTGTCTGTGAATGTGTAATGTAGATAGAGTAGTGTGTGTGTGGATCGTGTGTGTGTAATAATCTAGTGGAGTTAACTTATTTTGTTTAATAAACATATGTTGTGGGGATTTGTTATTGGGGAAATGTGTGACATTGAGTAAGGTTCTTGGTGATAAATGCGTTTTAAGAGAAAGTTTAATGCAAAGGTCTTCCAGATTGTAAGATAATGTAAGTATATTATATGATTATCGTTGAGGTGCTATACGTAGTGAGAGGGTAGAATAAGCAACTGATTGCTGATGTGCATTATTATATTGGTACAATATCGTACATAATTGCTAGGTTTGCATTTGCAAAGATATTGTCAAATCATTGTTTGATTTAATTTGTTTTTAGAGGATGAAAAATTGATTTTTGTAGAGAAGTTTGTGTGATAGTAATATGTTAATTTTTCAATATATTGTTTCATGTTTTTGAATGTTGTTGTATGTAGAGTGTAAGTGAGTGTGCAATATAAAATTATTGTTGCCTCAATAGAGTGTGAAAGCATAATCAATTTATATTGTTGTTAGTAGTTATGAGGAAACATGGTGTACAGAGGGGATTTAAAGTGGTGTTTTACTGAGTTATTGTTTTATTTTATAACTTTTTTTTTTTTTAAATGTTTTTTGAGCCATTATTTGTTTAAAAAAAGACGTGATGGTGTTTAGGTTGCATTTTTGTGTTAATTTGTTTATTATTAATTTTATTTTTTGTATATTTTTGTGTATTTATTTATGTTTGTGTATTTTTTTGTTTGTTTTAGTTATTCTATTTTTGTATTTATATTTTTTAATTTTATTTTGAGAGTTTTATTTTTCTAATTGTGTTTCATTAAGTTGTAAGTTTTGGTAATGTGTGTGATACTTATTGTTCTATATCTATCATTTTTTTATGTAATGCTAGGACTTTATAAAAGTTTTACAAATTATAGTTTTGTATATTTATTTTATTAATTTTTTTAATCTAATTCAGTCATTTCTGGATTTTTATTGTTTTGTGATTGGGTTTCAGCCTCTGACAAATGACATTTGAAATGATTAATTATGTGTTTATGATTGGAGTTACATAAAGTGTTTATTATTTGTTTTGATTAGTTTTTCTTGCATGTTTTTATAGTTCTTCTGTGTTGTAAGGCTTTTCTAGATTATACATGTCAAAGTTTGTGATTTCCAAGATTGGGATCTTGAAGGGTTTGCTCTTCTATTATTTTAATTAAGTTGTCTTTTTAATATTGTGTTTCTAAGTATGTGTGTGAAGATTTTATAATCGTTGATATTTACTATCCTAAGGATACCTCTAATTGGCTGGTTTGAAAAATTGCCGTGAGCATTTTGAGTTGTGAAAGGTATTTTTTAAGACTATGATTAGTTATAGAGATTTGTAGACTGAAATCATTATGGTTTTAGACACTATGTATGTATTTTTTTTTATTTATATTATTTTTTATTGGTATTGTTAATTTTGAAATTATTGAATAAGTTGATTGGATTTTAAGTGTACATTTTTGTGTGTTCATAGTTGTAATAGCTCATTTTTATGTTGGTGTGTGATCTATATATTAATTGTGTGATATTATTAGGATGATGGTCTTGTTGTTGTTTTTAGAATATTTTTTATGGTGTGTTAATATTAATATAGATTTTTATATTTATTTGTTGTTTATTATTCTGATAGGATACTAAGTAGGAGTAATTCTATTGTAGTATTAAATAGGTATTTTAAAGTGTTTTCAGAGTATATATATTGAGGGTGAGTGTTTGTGTGTTGTGTTGGTGAGATTAGTGTCGTGTGTGTGTTGGTGGTGATAGTATTTAGATGTGTTGTGTGTCGTGTTTATAGTGTGTGTGGGTGAGTTTGATAGGTGTGTAGTGATTTGTTATTGTTGTCATATTTATATTCTATTTAGTTCGATTATTACAATAGATAGTAATTATAATATATTTATAGTATATTTAGGATATATGATAAATGATTTATTGAATTAATAATTTTTAACTTATGTTATATTAGTTAAAATATTAACTAATTAGATTTCTATTCAATGATTAATTGAATTCTTTAGATGATACTGTGTGTATATGATAGGATATACTTCTTTATCGTTTCTTTATGTTATATTAGCCATTTATAGTTTACTTTTTATTTCTGTTATGTTTTTTTAAGTTTTTTGGAACTTTGTTAATGTTAGCAAAAAAATTAAGTATGTGTGTGTTATAGGTTATGTTATAGGTTTTTTTGATCATAGTTATGAGTTTAGCCATAAGTTTAGTCTTAAGATTAGTTATTATATTTTATATATAATATATTTATTTTAATGTTTAGGTTATCTATTTATAATCGTAATTGTTAATTATTTGGTTCGTTAGCGGATTTAATTTATAAAAAAGTTATATGAATTGGGTTATATAATATATTTTATCAAAAGGAGGGGAGGGGATTATAGATTTTTGTGTACT
This sequence comes from Trachelipus rathkii, assembly GCA_015478945.1. Lineage (NCBI taxonomy): Eukaryota > Metazoa > Arthropoda > Malacostraca > Isopoda > Trachelipodidae > Trachelipus > Trachelipus rathkii. Next base: position 18,657 of record JABUQX010058020.1, read on the forward strand.
TAAATATTATATTTTTATTGTTTTTCTTATTATTTCTCTAACATAAATAATAACAAAAGGATATTTTTTAATCTATCTTCTTTTCGAACCTATTGTTTGAATAGTTTGGTTACAAATAAGATGGGTCATTTTAAGATGAGATTTAAATATATGATAACTTAAAGCTGGTGGGCTATATTCGGAGAGTTTATGTTGGTAAAGAAATGGTGGATTTTGTGATATGGGATTTTTGCATACGCGATCGGGATGTGTCAATTGATTTAGGTGATTTAGCTTTTATTTTTTTGAACATATTTATGATAATAATTATATTATACATGTTATAAATAATATTTATAGTTATATAATAAATTTTTGATTTACTCCTATCACCTTTGTATATGATATTTCTTAATATAGATATTCATATATATATATGATCATACTAGAAAATTAAACTAGTTTTAGACATAAAGGATATTGAAAGATGGTTGGGTTATTGATTTTATACTGTAATTTTATTATTTGTTTTAGGGTTATATCGTAAAAAGTAATAAAATAATAGTTACATAAAGTTTATTAGAACATTAAAAGTGTAAGAAATTTTTGTTTTTTTTTATTTTTTTACTTTATTTATTTTTCTTTCGTGTATTTTGATATGTGATTACGGTTTCAAATTGTTTTATAGTTATATATAAATGATCATACAGGTTTTGTCATTTGAAATGTAATATTTGAGGTAGTAATGGAGAAACACTCAACTGAGGAGCATATTGGAAAATCATTGCATAAAAATGTTATTGTAAACGGTATTAGAACGTCTCTTAAATCTAACGTTTAACTCGGAAATCAAGTCGTCTTGATTTCGAAAGCAGGTCGGGTCCCATACACGACGTTTTTTTAATATTATTTGATGTAATTTTTATATTATATATATATATAATTTAATAATATTAATCCTTACTAGGTAGTCTTTGTTGTTACTTTATACTTAATTATTATCCTTCATAGTATTAACCAATCTATCTCCTTTCCTTATATTGTTTAATTCCTTCTTCCCTTTTACATTACCAAATATATCTATCTTTTTTACGCTTGTCTTGCTTTTCTTTTTAGTTTCTTCTCTCTATATTCTTCCTTTCTATTTTTCGGGTGGTAAAATTGAGGATGTAAACTGGGTTGTGCGATCTGCCATAGCATGGGTGTTATTACTTTCTTTTTTTTTTCTTGAAGGTGAAGAGGACTAAGCGAAGGAGATACGTGGAGCATTTGAGCAGGGCAACGTTCACGTGTGGAAGGGTCTTTACTTTTAGGATAGCTTATGATAGTGACGATTATATTCCCGTTTATACATTTGCTCGTGTACTCCGATAGAAACGTATTGTAAAAAAAAAAAAATAAATTAAAAACAAAAAAAAGAAAAAAACCATCTTTAAAATCTGAAAGGTTTATTCAATTTCTTTTCCTTTGTATAGAATAAATTTCATTCTTTATATTTTAAATGTTTTTAGTGTTTGTAGATGGGGAGATAGCACATGCTTGACGCGAGAGCTTCCAAAACGGGGCAGTTACGTCTCCATTACCGTATTAGATTTACTCTCAGCGTCTCCGAATAATAGTTTAAATTTCAAGTTGGAGGGAAAAAAGAAGTTAAGAAACAGAAAAAAAACATTATTTATTCTCTCTCTCACGGAACTTTATTTTTTTGCCCTTCGAACTTGAGTAGTTGATTGCCAGAAAGCATTGTCAGAAAGGTTGTTAGAAGCTAATTAGAATCAATATGGTTGTTAGGTGGAGGGTTGTTAAACAAACGGATTGTAAACAAACTTATTTGTTTTTGGTCGTAATCTGTGCAGTAGTGAGGTTATTTCAGAGGCTCTCATTCGGCGCTTAAAATTAAATCTCACTTGAATTCAACTATCTAGTTAGGTGTGGCGTGATCTGAATATAGTGAACGAAGTGGTACGGAACCTATTTTATATATAAAATAGTTAAATAAACTTACTATTGATAATATACATGATATTTTTATTATATATCATCTATATATATAAGTAATTTATATATATTTACAACTAATAGTTTACAGATCTTTCTTCGATTGTATACTTATATTTCTTTCCTAGCGAAAATGTGTTAATTAGTCACTGCTAGGAAAGGTGAGAGACTAGCAGATGAAGATGATAGGGGTGCAGAGCGTAGCAACATGAATTAATTTTTACTGATTTAAATTTACTATTATGAGACATGTCGTGATATTGGTTGTGGTGGCAAGTTGTTAAGAATTGGCGGAGAATATAAAGTCAGATTTTTGTGGACTCAAATTGCAGGGGGAAAGTGTACTTATTGATTTAGAACCTAATTTTATTTGTTGTTGTATTAGGGCTGTCTTTTTGGTGAATATACTCTGTTATCAGCGTGTATTAATAGTTTATCTTAACAATGGTGAATGAGTGATTTGACCCTCTCCAATCGTGAGAGTGCGTGTCTGATAAGTAAAATTATAGGAATGCATACGGGATGAGATATATAGACTACATTCTGATATGTAGTGTGAAAATTAGAAATAATAAATGTGTGATGTCAAGGTGTTTTGGATCAACGCACATATGAAAATTAAGTAGAGTGTGTTATAACTCTCGAGCATTGGTCATTGAGGAAAGGAGATTGTAAACTATTTAAGATGGTTAAAAAATGAGTGTGCGGTTTTTAATACTATTGTAAGGGTTGTGTTAATCGTGGGTAAAATCATGAATTTAATCTTATTTGAAATGGAGATTGACAAGCTGTATGTTATTATTATAAAGTTTTATATTATAGGATATCTACGATAATGTTGTCATGGTGATAAATACGTAAAAAGGTCCCGAAATCTTTTATTATTAATAATACTCGGTTGTGTGGAGGAGAGCAATGAGGGGTATAACTTTCGTATACAAAATTTTATTATGGTGGCGGAGCTAATTAAAATTCTGATATATAATAGAAAATATACGGTATTATATTTATAGGTTCCCTCATCTATTATACTATAGACCTTAAATTGGACTAATAATAGTTCTTCAATATATATATATAAACCGACCTATATATTTTTCTAATATAAAAACCTCTAGGTTATTGAAGTATTTACAAACGTCAAAATTCTTGAGATGAAATTGAATTAGGTTAATAATAAGTTTTCCCAAATAGTATTATAGTATATTATAAAATACTGTATATATAGTCGACATGTGACTTATTGTATATATATTACTAATAATACACCTTCCTCAAAATAATGGTACTTCCATTCAGATGGTTATATATTTATTGTAATGATGTTGAAGGAGTATTGTTCTAATGAGAAAAAATCTAATAGGGGAAAATTAATTACTATTAAAAATTTCTATATCCGGAGTTGGCGTAGATGATCTTTGACTTAATAACAATTACAAAGAATTTGTTGATAAGTTTGCATATAATTTCAGGGGTTCACTGCTGCTATGCTTAATAAATTATTAAATTATAATAATAGTATGCCAAATATAACATAATGCTATATATAATATAAAAGGTACCAATATTCTATATAAAACTCTATAGCGATTATTAGATATAATCCTCTTCGACACAACACACGATATCCACCGTAACGACAATTTTAATACGTAATGTAAAATAAAAAAAAGTTCAAAAGTAAACACGCAAATTTTACCTTATTTTAATAAACCATGAGTCATTCGGCGAGTAATAGATGATGGGCGTAAGGATAATAGGCGTCGAAATAAAAGTATAAGATTCTAAGAAGTAAGATATATCATATATATATAAATAAAAGTGATATACATAAAAAAATGATAGTCATAAAATCGGCAAAAGCAGTTAGGATTAATTGGTATATATATATATGGGGTATATATATTATGGTGAGTATAGTATGTGTAGTCTAGAATTTATTTAGGTATAGTTACTATATAATGTCTGTTGGACATTTATTATGTAGAAGTGAGTGCTAATCTTAGTACTATTTTTTTGTGGTTTGTAGAAAGTTTACACCTCAAATCGTTATATACTACGGCTCTAACTCGCAAATTTACTTTCAAATAAGGGATTGATTGAGTGTCTCTACTGAATAAACTTAATAATAAAATAGAATTTATAAGTGACATAATAATAACGAACAGACTTTCATAGGTCGAATATTTGAAATAACATTAGTGCAGAGCCTATTCACCTATAATTTTATCTGGAGCATAGAGGACTGTGAGAGTGGAGATATTAGTTATTTATATGAGCGGTATGTACGACATTTGAATTTAGAATTTAATTAATAATAATTTTCTAAAGAATATCTTTGTATATAGATAAATTGATAAATGTTAAAAATTAAAACCGTGAACTGAAAGATTTAAAAAGAGCTGTATTATAGAAAATTATATTAGCAGTAGTATGAAGGAGATAGTTATTTAAAAAACCGATATTTGCTGGAATAGCGTATTATTATCATACCGAATCCTATATTAAATTAGACACATTTAGTGAATATATATTTGCATGTAGTAAAAGTTATATCTATACATAAGAAGATAAGCAATGTCAATTATAGTATGTGTGATGTGACGAGTGTAACGAACATTAACGTAGCTGTGATGTAATGTATATCTGCAATAACTGTGCTATATATAATAGTATATATCTAATTATATATATAACAATTTAAATTTTTTTATATTTTTTAATATATATAATTTATAAAATTAATATTTATATTATAAATATATATTTTAATATATATTATAATATTTATATATATATACTTTATATATATATTATACTATTAATATATATTAATAATATATACTATATATATGTTTTTGTATCATGTTTGTGATGGAGGGTGATGAAGTTGCATTAGTTGCCTTTTTCTAAAAATAATTATATAGTAATCTTTTTTTTTATTCTTTTTTTCTATCTTTCATGTATTTATGGAACTTTAATTGACATTTTTATTATCCTTTTCCTTTCATGTAGTTTTGTTTGAAATAAATGAGAATGAATTTTTTATTTTATATATATAATATATTATAATGTATATACCATTATATATATTATATATTATAATATAATATATTAATAATATATATTTTATATATTATATTATTATTATATATAATAATATATATTTAATATATATTTAATATATATTATATTATTATTTTATTATAGTATATACAATTATTCTATGTTAGTTAATTAATAATTATAATTAATTTAATATTAATTTTGTAGTTACTTGCGTAAATTTGACTGTGTGAGCAATACTTTATTTATTTTTGTTGGCTTACCATATGCGGCTATATATATACTCGTGGATCCGAGCTTACTCTGGTACCCTAAAATAATTTATAAATAGGATCGGCTTCATTATTGTGCTCTCAAAGTATCGCCCCCTAAAGATTTATTGGGCTCCGGCTTATACCGGCTCCGTTGCTCCGCGTACTTATCTACAGTAGTATCAAATATTTCTGGCTAACGGCTTCTATATACCGGATTCCCCAAAACACTATTGCGGCTTTGTTTATCCTAAGTTCCTGTCAGATCTAACTATGTATACATTATTTCTATGTGGGCTACTGTACTAGGGAAGTGCGATGGGTGACATATAGTTTAGGTAAGGACTCATATATATATATTGATTTGCCTCTATCATTTAGGGAAAATTTCAATATATGCTTTATTTTATTGCTGTATACTATATCTTAGATAATAAAATTTCACAGCTTTTTATGTGATTTCTACTCTGGTGTAAATTATAAAAATTATAAGTTTATAATTATATTTTTATTATATATTATTCTTTAATATATATATATATATTATTATATTATAATTAAATATATAATTAATATATTTATATTATTATAGTAAATATTATTAATTACTAATATATAATGATATATATATTATATTATATTAATTATATATATATTTATAGTATAATATATTATATAATATATTATACTATTAATATTATATAATATATTCCACTGCATGATATAAAATTATAAATCATAATTTAGGTTTATAAATTATATTTAACATTTATTATTGTATAATTTTTTGTGTGGGTTAAATTATGATATTTATACCTTAGATATCAATGCTTTTTCAGTTTTTAACTCCATTATTTTGTATAAAGGAAGAATATTATTGATGTAAGAACATATATGGTCATAAACAGTAAATTATGGATATAATGACGAGCCGACTCACAGATGAGTAAATATATAGTGATAATAAATGCATGTGAAATAGCTATGAGACTAGAACAAGGGATTGAAAATGTAAATTTTAAGTGAAGATTAAGTAGAACATAGAATAATGAAGTTCTGTGTTAATGTTACATTATAAATTATCTTAGGTGCAGGTTAGTTGTAGTGTGTTGACTAGTGAAGTATGTTAAATAATTAGTAGGTATATGTGGTATTAACTTATATTTAGATCCCATATATAATATATCTTCTTATTCCAGAGTGTATGAGTAAAAATTACATATTATTATTATATTTATTGAGATTCATTGAGAAGTGATGAGTATTATTTTAAGAAATGCAAATCTTTATTATATTAATAATTTTTATAATGTTATTTTATTTTTATAATCCGTTTTGTTTTTAAACGCGTGTAACTATCATCGTTTCTTTTTTTATTATTTTACTTTTTTATTTTTTAACCCTTTTAGATATTTACTTCTCGAAATTATTATATTCTATATTGAATACAAAATTTTTAAGGCTACCTTAGGCATACTTTGAGTATTGTTATGATTATCTATTTCCTTGATCTACGTTCATTTACATAATAATGATAAATTTTTAAATCTCCGAATTTATTATAACATTAATTACCAAATGTAACTTCTAGTTCTGAGATTTCCTTCATCATCACATCTATTATTATATATATTATATATTAATTAATATATATACTATATTTATATTTATATTATATATATATATATATTATATTATATTATTATTATATATATAATATATTATATATATATATATATTATTATATATTATATATATTATAATATTATATATATATACATTTGATATAATATTAATTATTATATATATATAATATATATATATATTATATTATATATAGATATATATAATATATGATATTATTTATATTAATTATAATTTATAATATATATTTATTTATGGGTGAAATAAAAAAATAGTTTAAAGAAACATGTTTTTTAAAAAAAACCTAATAAAGGTTTTTTTTTGTTTAATGGGTTTTTATGCTATTTTGATGTTTTTATATTGTTTTAATGGTTTTAAATTTAAAAGGAAAATGCAATATGGAACGGTTATCATGTGCTTAATATTTAAATTACTTAGTAATTTTGATTTTGGAAGTTCAAATTTTTCTTGATATTACCTGATAAATATTATCTGATTTTGGATATTTACCCGGGTAAATACCCAAAATGAGGGTATTTATAATTATAAATCTATTGAAAAAAAGTTTGTACTTTTATTTTACTCAAAAAACATTATTTTTTACGATTACAAAATATATTAGTATGGATGAAGGTAATAGTTAATTGAATCCTCATTTAAGAATGCCAGAGGATAATAGAGAAAAGAATCCGCTACGCTACGATTCATATTTTTCACAAATCATTACACTCCTTGAGTTTTATTATAATGTTTGAAATGTGGATCAATGTACATAGATTCAAGGCTCGAAACAAAATATGTTAACATTTTAAATTTACATATATAATTAATATATATATTTTATATTTATATATAATATATATTATATATATATTATATATTATACAGATAATTATTATATAATATATATATATTATATTTATATATATATATTTATATTAAAAATATATTTATAAATTATTTATTATATATATATATTTATATATATAATCTATTAAATATTATTATATTATATATATATATATATAATATATAATCTAATATCTACATTAAATTGCAGAAAATTTTTATTATGGATTCCAGGGCATGTGGAAATAATCTAGAAAACTATAACAATGCTAGAAATACATATATTATAATTATTTTTAGATTTTTATGATGTTTTTTTATGGTTTAACATTGTTTTATTTATGTGTTTAATATTTTCTTAAATGGTTTATAAATGGTTCCACTCACGCTTTATATAATATTATTATATATTATTATATTTATATATAATATAATATATTATATATTATATATATATATATATATATATATTCTATATTATATAATATATATTATAATATAAATGTGTATAATTATATATATATATATTAATATATTATATATATAATATATTATATATATATAAACGAAGCTATTATATATAATAATAATTATATAATATATATAATATTATATATTATAATTATATATTTATATGTATATATATATATAATATAATTTAATATATTAATATATATATATATTATATATATATATATATTATTGGTATATATATAAATATTAAATTTATTATATATATATATATATATATATTATATTATTATTATTATATATATTATATCATATTATATATATATATGGGTATATTATTAAATATATTATATATATATATATATCATATAATATTATATATTTATATTTATATTATAATACTATTTATATATATTATATCTATATATATATTATATAATTAATATAAAATCTATATAAATGTATATAATATTTATAATATATATAATATTAGTATTATTATATATATATTTAAATATTTTTTTATATTATTTATAATAATATACATACATATCATAGATTTATGATATAAACATTAGTTTCTTGT
>JABUQX010058020.1:50000-54664 GCA_015478945.1 Trachelipus rathkii
TAAAGATAAGGAGTGAATCAAAATAAAGTACATAAGTAGTGCGGTGATAATACATATATATTTTTATACATAACTTTAATATAGTATACTATATTAATTTATTGTTATACTGTGTCCGTGTAAACATATATGGGTCTACATAATTGTTATATAGGTACGTATATTATATAACTGATAGATATAATATAATAATGATATAGTATTAAGAAGATAAGTAAAAATATATAAGATAATAGAGGGTAGGATATCAGATATTCAGATAGTATCAGTTAATTAATAATATAATTTTCAATGTTATCATAAACCTAAATTTATTAAATAATATTTTATGATTTGAATATAAATCTAAATATTATAGAATAACTATGTACGCAAACGAGATTAACATGATTAATGCTATTAACTTTAATAAGAGTACAACAGAACCTGCTCTACTCGTGAGAATACATTTAACTACTAGGATATCGGAGATGTACTCAGATTGAGACGACGAAAAGGCAGATGTAACGAAAGTCCAAGCAACATTAAGAAAATGATGATTGAGAACTTCAATTGTAACTTTTTGGGTTTTGTAATACTGATTGATTCCTGAGCGCGTTAGCGAGCTATTGGCAACGCCACAGACTTATGAGGACTCGCGAGAGTGAGAAAATCGTGAATCAATGTTCAATCAAGAGAGTAAACTCTGTTGCTAGGTTTCGTTCTTTTTCATCGTGGCATTTTCGCCTTATCATTTTCTGGCCTTTCATGTGTTATCTGCGATCTTGAGAGAAGTTATATAGTATTCTTCGCTCTACGACATTCTTCCAACCCGAATTCATTCGTGGTATCTTGGAGCCACGCTCTCAATCTTGTCATCTGCGCTGAGTCATCTCTCTATCTCTCATTCCATGCGGAGTGGGCTTCATGCTCGATATCATCCTTCATCTAATCCGATCTCTTCAATCTATCACTTAGACTCCGTTTCCATCGAGCCTCGGCGCGTCTCTTATATATAATCACAACTGACTTAAATTAAGGATGCCTAAGAACCCATGGCCATTAGTAGCTATCTCCTACTCTCATAACAATAGCATAGCACTAATATATCATTACAAATAGCATCATCCATGTCCATATTACTCGCTTTTCAATAGTCTATCATAATATCTATAACACTGATTATCACAAAATACATGAGCTACATCTAACTAGCTAATACATAGATAGCAACTACTCTAATAGAACGGTATACACTACTCAGGGTACAATACATAGTACATACATTAACATACATCATAACATACATAACATACATACCTTATTAAGCAACAAGACAAAATACGGTTATGTCTAATATATGTCAATAGGCAGCTACCTTAATTAATAAGCATTGAACTGTATATGCCTGTAATACAAAACCAACATATGCTAGTTCACATATTTTTCAATCACCATATTTACCTCACTAAAACTAAACCATTTGATAGCCAACGTCACGTCTTTGCAATTAAACGCATATTTAGCTAGAGCACCCCTTACATGATCTAACGTCGCATAGTTAATGAAACTGCTCGCACTTATTCAAACATAACACGCGCCCTATTATAGGATATATATATATATCTTCTAAGTAAGATTAATATTATAGTAATATGAATATTATATATATCTTTATAGTATTTATAATGATAACTAACTTAATAATATATATACTATTTCATTAATTGTAATGTTAAAAATATCTTCATACTTCTTTATACTTATTTCATTTTCATATTATTCATTATTATCATTTCGAAGTTAATTTGTTTTTGTTAAACTATTCTTCATTTTTCACATTATTCTTTAATATAGTTTCATTTTCATTTTCAATTTTCATAATATTAACTTACTATATATATTACACTATTATTCATTTATCATTATTACATTTCTAAAATTTATACCATTATTCATTTTCATTTTACTATATTATACATTTTACATTTATCTATATTTCATTTTCATTTTCGAGGTATATTTTAATATTATGTTTTAATATCTATTATTATAATTACTTCATTTACATATACTTCATTATACATATTTGACATTTTCACATTTTCATTATTATCATTATTATCATTTATTCATTTTCATCAAGTTATTACCCCCTCATACCCCATAATTATTACATTTTTACATATTTTCATCTCTGCTTTTCATCTCCTGATTACTCCACGATCTCCAGTCCTCCTTCGTCACTTATCCGATCTACTCCAGTCATCACGTCTCACGAGTCTTCTGTACTTAAGTATACTAGTCACGTCATTACTACTGAGTACATACTAGTCTCGTACCTCGGTCTCAAACGCTCTCACTACTGTGCATGACCGTCTTCGTGTCTGAACTTTAGTGACTCAAGTACGAATCTAGTAGAGTTTTATGCGCGATTATTTCAGTGAGTGTGTCACGACATCGCCCCCACATCTAGATCAATACTGGAGTATATACAATTGATCCCATAGAATATGAAATCAACAGAGGACTGATTTGTAAATCGTAGTAGTAGATGAGATATCACCCCAAGTCGTCATTTTAGCCAAGAATTGCTTTCATTTCCCATTTGAAAAATAATAAATAATATACTATAATATATTATAATATATATATAGTATATGATATAAGTATATATATATATATATGATAATATATATTAGTATATATATTATATATATATATATATATATAATAGTATATATATATATATAATTAATATATATATATATATAATTTAATATACGGCGGTGTCTCAAATAATGTACTAACACTTGAAAAGATATACAAACTTTAGTTTATGAACATATGTGACAAGTTTTAAAGGCTTACACTAATATACTGTACATGTATTTAAAGAATCACATTCGAAAATGTTGAAAATGATGACCACCATTGTCCAGACACATCTTTGAGATCTGTGCCTCCCGTGCCGTTTGCCGTAGAGATTTCTGTGGGGATCAGATGAGGGTTTCCTGTATCTGCTCTTCCTTTGCAGGGTGGGAGGATGTCCGTGGTCGTCCAGAACGACGATGAAGAAGAAGATGAAGATGAAGATGAAGATGAAGATCAAGATCAAGATCAAGATCAAGATCAAGATCAAGATGAGAATGAGAAGGAAGATAAAGATGAAGATGAAGATGAAGATGAAAATAAAAATTAGAAAATGAAAATGAAAATGCAAATGAAAATGACGATGAAGATGAAGTGAAGATGAAGATGAAGATGAAGATGAAGATGAAGATGGAAAAAAATGAGAAAGGCTCAGATGATGATGAAAATGACGAAACTGAAAAGGGAAGCGTAACTCTTTGACTAAACATTGATTTCCACCGATTTTCTCATCTAGAAGAGTTCTCATTTGAGTGAAGGTGTGCGTTGTCTTAGTGTATTAATGTATCGAGAAATATGTATCTAAAGATAATCATTCTTCTCATGCTCGTCTCTCTCTATTACCTTACAAGATCTACTCTTTTATTCCTTTTTGTAGACACTATTTTTCTATTCATAAGGAGTACTAAAATAGAAACAGTAAGTGAATACTCACAGAGATAGTATCGTGATCAAGTATCCAAATATATGATAAAAACTAATATATGAGGTTACAATAGTTGACATAATATACAATGTAGGCGAAACTCTCAATCTAGATATTAATTTGAGTAAATACTATGAACGGTTTATCACGCTCACGGTGATAGTTTAAGACACTGGATCAATGTAGCGGACCCAATTATTATAGTTTTACTTAAAGTATAGCTACTGAGTATTTGGTATTCCGTCACTTGTTAATCTATAGAGACACCATATAAAATAGGGTATACTATAGGTAGTGATCATTGCTAAGATTTGGACTGCCATTAACTTTTCTATGTGAGCAAAGCACCCTATATTATACAGAGGATGTAATATTATAGAATATACTACATAATTTGAAATAAGGTATTTTAACCTGTCTAACTTCAACATATGTAAAAGATATTCAAATGAATGTAAAGCAGTAACAACAAAAGTCCTTCCCTGTTGAGATACTCTCTGAGGCGAATCTGCGAAGTCGCCAGCCTTTCTACGTCATACGATTTTCGAAATAGCTTATATGCACTTCTGACTCACTGTTACACGCCCTAAGAGCAGTAAATAATTTGGGTGATTTGAATTACTTACTAAAGCGCAGCAAACATCAATTTCCTTGAAAAATTTGTGTATTTTCATTGTCTGGAGGCTTCTAGATATAAGTATATTGTGTAGATGTTTACACAATATACACACTTTTGATCGTGTTTATAATATTGAACCTGAGAGCCAGAACTGTAATAGGCTAGATCTAGTGGAGGCGGTGAAGATATCGCGCGAGAACGGGAGGAGGGTTGAGTTAATAAAATATAATTCCTTTCTTAACGAAAGGAGTATGGGGCCTTTCGTTCCTTTCAGCGACTTTATTTCAAATCAGGTATTCACACGCAATATACTTCTTGAATATATAAAATGAATCAAAAATGCGAGAAGTTTGAAGTTTTTTGGTTGGGTTCCATGAAAAATTAATTTAAAAATGATTTTCCAATTTTTTATGCTGCTTAACGAATATATTACTTTAAAAGGATGGATCAATCTTTATTTCACGCTCTATTATATTCTTAGTTTGCTGC
>JABUQX010058021.1:0-2500 GCA_015478945.1 Trachelipus rathkii
GAGAGATCTGTTAGATTCACAGTATATTATAGCTTTTTCTAGCTTTTATAGATAATTCCAAAAGCCTGTGTTATTAGAATTATCTTAAAGATATTAATTTCAAGATCTTTCTCGGATATCTATTTATGACAGATTAATTACATTTTAGTTTTCAGTGCTTCAAAAACTCAATTACTTGATCTGGACTTTATGAAGCAAACTTCCAAGAAATAATAACATCTTTGAAAAGCCTCAACTCAAACCTTTCTCTTTTCGTTGCCCTTTTTCTCGCTATCTTTTATCGCATGAAACATTATTTCTCTCAATTAACAATCTTCTAAGAGTGTATGGGTTTTCAGGCCCATCTGTTACTTTCGCTTTATAGAACCGTCACCGTCACCCCTCCTTGCAAGGAATATATGTCACATTTATGGGTTTGTTACATTTACACAGCCCCTATGGTCTGGAATAAGAGGTATAGATCTAACGTACAATGCATTCAGATGGACAATCTTAGGGGTGTGTTAGGTGTGAGAAGAATTGATAAAATGAGGAATGAACGTATTAGAGAGTGTGTGGTGTGAAGAAAGGGATAAATGAGAGAATAAACGAAAGAACATTAAGATGGTTTGGTCATGTGGAAAGGTTGAATGATAGTCGGTTGGTTGAGCGGATATATATAGTGGTGAATGTGCTGGGAATCAACCGTTTGGGAGGCCGAAGAAAAAGTGAATTGAGTCATTGATGGAATACTGAAGGAGAGGAATGGGAGTTTGGCAGAGGCGAGAAGAAAGATACATAATAGGAGTGAATGACGGGATTTTGTGAGGGGTATGGTTGTGGCTCACCTAAGCTAAAGAATGAACCCTACATTAACGAGATGCCAGAGTCAGAGTCCGTCGAGGTTTCGTGAAACCCTAGAGTGGATTTTAGGGTGGATTTTTTGACTGCGACGAGTTCTCACTTAAGATATCAAGGGGGCGGTAAGGCTAAGCTTTCTTTTCAACTGGCGTCATATTCTTCTACTAGCTTTTTCCTGTTTCCGGTGGCATGTTGAGCATCTTACCCCAGTTATGGGGAAGAAGGTGTGGGTGATGATCGATTGAGATGAATGATGAATGATGATGATGATGATGATGATTGATGATGATGATGATGATGATGATGAATGATGATGATGATGATGAATGATGATGATTATGATAAGATATGTATATATGTATTATATATATATATATATATATATATATATATATATATATAATTTATCTAATATATATTATTAGAATATATATATTATTTAGTATATATATATATATATATATATATCATATATATATATGGAAGTTTTCATAAAGTACTTGTACTTGTACTTGTACTTGATATCATGTACTTGTACTTGTACTTGTACTTGAACAAATTCTAGAGTACTTGTACTTGTACTTGTACTTGAACAATTCTAGAGTACTTGTACTTGTATCTTGTATTTGAAAAAATGTACTTGAAACCAAGCGAGATATAATAGTATATATATATATATATATATATATATATATATATATATATATATATTATAATATATAAATGTATATATATAGATTAATTATATATTATTATTCAATTCAAATTTATTTAGAATACATAATAAGAAAAATATCAATACGTAGAAAATTGAAAAATAAAAATAAAGAAATATTGCCAAGTTAATAAATGCCAAAAGTATGAAAGTACTTTGCAAATTTTCAAGTACAAAAGGTGCAAGTGCAAGTACAAGTACACTGGTCTGATTATTCACAAAGTACAAGTACAAGTACATAGTATCAAGTACAAGTACTTGTACTGAACCCTAAGTCTTATTATATATATATATTATATATATTTATATATACTATATTAATATTATATATATATATATATATATAATATTATATAATATATATATATATATATATATATATATATATATTATATATATATAATATATATATTATATTTCTTCAAAACAACTTTTCTCAAACCTTCCTCACCAAGAACATCCAACACACGAATAACACCAGAATGTGGAAAACAATATATACACTGAAAAACTCAAACAAACACCAACCCACACTCACCGAATCCATCAAAACCCAAACACACAAACCCCACAAACCAGCAAATAAACGTAAACATTTTCGTAACTCACTTCGCAAAGCAGGGTCAAAAACCCACACACCCTCAAAACAGTAAAATCATCAAAACCCTCAAAAAAATAAAGCTCAACCACTACAAACAATTGAAATAACACAACTTAGTTTAGGAAAACATAACAAATGACACTTAAAAGCTCACCTGCAACTGGCCCCAGATAATATCTCAAACAAACACCTCAATCACCTAGGGAACAACAGCTTTAACACAATTAGCACAAAATATATACAGCTCTATAGCTAAACTTCATCACTGCCATCTGGAAAAAAAGCTATTATACCCAAAATTAAAAATAGGAAAAGACCCTTCTGACCCTTCATCATATCACCCT